>PVLD010004296.1:0-127447 GCA_004027595.1 Dinomys branickii
GGGCTTTCCCACGTCTCGCCCCGGCAGGCTGGTCCGCCCTACCACATCTCCCCCGGCATCTCAGAGAAATACGCCCAGTCTAAACTTCCCAGCCGAGGTCCCGGCATTCACGCTCGCCAAGTCTGTCTCGAGCTGGTGGTGTTTATTAAGGAGGTTCGCTCCCTTGCTGCTCACCTGGTCGCCATCTTCCCCGGAACCTGGCCCCTTAATATTTCAACATAGGTGGCCAGAAACAAGGATATCAGTACAGTTATCAAAAATAATAATTCCAACATTGACACAAGACTTATTTAAATGTCAGCAATCATCCCCAAAATGTCTCAGAGCAACTTTTGACCAGTTGAGAATCTAATCCAAGATCACGCATTGCGTGGAGTTGTCATGCTCCCTTAATCTAAAAACGTTCTTTGTGTTTCTTGAATTTCACTTTTCTACAGACAACAGGCATAGTTGTTCATAAAGAAGCCCTCAATTTGGGTTTATCTGAGGTTTCCTTCTGATAGACTCACATTTTCCACTTGGGGCTGGAATACCACAGAAGCCATCCTGGTCCTCCTCAGCGCACGGTACATGCAGACTTGTGACAGAGCTACACGGGTGACAGTGGAGATCATCTGATCCCCTGCCAGGCTACTCCACTTCTCTATTTTGTTAAGTTTTTAAATTATCAGTTAGAAACATTTTTATAGTCTAATAATTTGTTTTTAATCCTATATATTCTTTTGATAAGTTTGTTATTCTTTTGGGGCAATTAAACTGGGACTCTATTTCATTGTTTAATCTTTTGACATGTGTTTATATACCAGCAGACAGAATAACGCCCCTTCACACAAAACTGTGTTCATCCTATTCCCTGAACCCCATAAACATGTGACCTTACATTACAAGGAGGCATGAAGGCATTAGGAATGATCAAGGCTTCTCTCAGTGACACCAAATGAGGGGTTGTTATGGTTTAAATAGGAAGTTTCCCCCAAAGACTCATGTATTGAAGATGCCAACTTCATCATTGATGAGATTATAGCTAAATGCACTGTTATGAACTAGAGCATGTCAGGAGGTAGCAGGTCACTGACAGTGTAACCTAGAAGGGATATTCTTGTCCCCAGTCCCTTCCTCTCTCTTGCTTTCTTCCTGTTTCTCTGCTTCCTGAACGCCTTGGGTGGAGCAGCTTTTTCTTCCACCATGTTCTTTGGCCATGTTTCTTTCTGCCTTAGAGCCAGCCAATCATGGACTCAACACTCTGCAACCCTCAACCAAAATAAAGTTGTGTGTGTCAAGTATTTATTTCATCCCAACACCGAGATAATCCCCCACTTGTCTGTGGAGGCTCAATCCAGTCACATGGAGAGAAACTGAAGCAATAAGTTTTGTCCCTATAAATGAAATGTTGTAACCTCCTGTTCCCATCACATCCTGTTATATCCAAGCAGGGCCACCAAGATACAAAACTGTCATGGCTTGACTGTCTGTGTTCACCTTCTGCCTACAAAGGCCAACCCCCCTTGACCAGATGTATTGTATCTGGAATCTGTTCTTTGTCTTTTGCTCAGCCACTTAGATTTATCAGCTGAGCCGGTGTACACCTAAAAATAAAATCCTCTTTTCCATTTGGTCTCTCTTGTCTCTCAAGTCCTGCAATAAAACTTCTGTCCAGCTCTCAGGCAGATTTCTTCCACAGTAGCAGAGACCGGAACAGGAGGAAGATGGCAGCAGCCTCAGGAGATACACCAACACTCCCTTCCTGGAGGAGATGGAGCTACATGGGCACAACCTACTTGTGAAATGACTTGATAGTACCAACCTTGAGCCTTTAAAGTGCCTCAGCCTCTTTCTATGTCACCTTCTCTAAAATACCTAATACACTCTGTTCTTATTTCCTGAGCTGTAAAATGAGTATAGTATGGTATCTACTTGTGGCATAATGAAGTATTGGCCCCAAATCCTACTCTTCTCTGCCATATCTTCTTTGGTGAAGTACATTTTCATTCTCCAGGGCTCTGTCGTGTGTTGCTTGGCCAATAAGAACTTAGTGAATGGGACGCCAGAAGACATGTTTTTCCTGATGAGGCCACCTCTCTCTTGCCTCTGGCACACCTCTTGAGAAGGACATGGACTAGGAGCCCTACTAGTCCAAGAATGATGAGGAGCACATGCAGCCAAACTACCTCAAGCAACCTGACAGACACAGGGGACAGAGGGAAGGACCACTGAGGAGATCAGGAGAGACCTTTCTCTCCTTCTGACCTTCATGGTCCAGTCCAGGCTCCTCTGTCCTCCAATATTCTCTGCTTGCCCGCTCTGTGACATCACACAAAGCTTCCTGTTTACTCTGCCAGCTGCAGGTGAGTGAGGTTCAAAGATCAGACCCACGAGCCAGAGGTGGGGAGCTTTCTGTATTAAACAGGAGAGTGTACCCACCACTCCTGGACACCTGCTTGCTTCATCAGAAACAGACAACACCCCTCCCAGCCCTACTCTTTCTCTTTCTGGCCCCTGAATGAGCGCAGAGGGTTTCCCAGCCCTGAAAAGTTCTGGCCTGACTTCACTGACCTGGCTTGCTCTATCAGCCTGCCATGGGACCTGAAGCTCACAGCCCACTGGGAACAACCCAAGGGCCTTTCTTTGGCTCCTACTTCCATCTAGAGGAGGGCACTGGTAGTGAAGCCACTCCCCACACCACTCCACCAGGGGACTCCCCTTGTCACCATCCTGAGCTACTAAGCACTTACTGTGTGCAAGAAGCCATGCTGAGCACTTTTCCATCTTATATCCCCTAATCCTCACAACATTCTGGGCTCGTTTTACTACCCTCTTTGCTTAGAGAGGTAAACTAAGCTTCAAGGAGGCAAAGTTGCTCCAAGTTACACAAGGAACTACCAGAATCAGGACTCCCAAGTCTAAGTAAAAAGTACCTGCTCTTTGGACAGAGTTTGGCCCTTGAGGCCCCCTACCATCCACTGCCAGAGGACAAAATGCTTTGAACATTTCCTTCAGGAACAGTATGGGCAGCACAGGCTCCAGGCTCAGACAAAACTATGCTAATGGGGCTGCAGGTATCATGCAATAGGAGAACACTTACCCAGCATGGCCAAGGTCCTGATCCCATCCCAAGCACTACTCCACAGAAGAAAAAAACAACACTGAAACAGCAGCTGGTCCTCTTGGTTGAGACACCTCTGCAAGTGACCTTCCAACAGAAGAAATGGGACACACCCTTCGTGGCACAGTAGAGATGAAAGAAAAACAAGCTCATAAATGTCAAATGACATGCCTAAGATGCCCCGTCAATGCCATGTTCTCAACACAGTAGTTCTTTCTCTCCTGACTAACTTCTAAGACTAAAGATGTGGGAACAAAGACAAAGGCATGAACAAGGACACTTCCGTTTCTGGGAGTGGAAAGTGAATGCCTGATCATGGAAAGAATGGGAAAGAACTGGGCACTGTGCCGTCCATCAGTCAGAAAAGGTTCATGCATTTTGGTCAACCAGCATGGATAGAAGCCTGCTCTGCGCACAGCCCTGTGTGTGGGTTGGGACCTCAAGGGGACCAGGACCCATCCCTGTCTCCTGGACACTGCAGGATCCTCAGCCCCAAACAGTGCTCAGCACCAGTACACCCTCAATAACTACATCTGTCCAAGACCACCCTTCCACACCCAAATCCATGGATGCTCAAATCCCTTCTATAAATGCATGTACTATTTGCCTATAAACCTATGAACATCCTCTTCTAAATTTTAAGTTACTTATGGTATCTAATCATTTTAAGTTACTTATAATATCTAATACAACGCAAGTGTTATACAAATAGTTGTTCTACTGTGTTATTTGGAATAATAACCAAAAAAGGTCTGTATATGTTCAGTACAGATGTGTATTTTCATCCGTTCAATCCACAATTTGCTCAGTCCGAGAACTAACAAGGTGTTGACTATGTGTACTGACTGAACAAATTTCTAAATATCACAGATTTTTTTCACAGGCAAAACATTTGCCGAGCACCTGCCGTGGTTGACACAGTGACATATGGCAAAGACAGGGGCAGCGAAGCAGAAGGGCAATGAGACTGCAAGGGAGAAGCCCTAACTCATCCCAGGGTGAGAGGAGCTTCCTGAGGAGGGGAACCCGAGCTCAATGGAGTGTGATGGGGAGTAGGGAGGGAAGAGAACAGGGGAACCGGAAGCTGCATGTACACAGGCCAATGGTAGCCCAGGAGCACATTCTGTGCACTGCCTGCTGGCAGCTCTGCAGCTGAAAAACAGGGAGTGTGTGGCTGTGGAGAAAGCCTCTGAGGGCAGCATCCTACCAGTTGTGACATTTTTGGAACAAAACTAATTCGCCCCACCCCTCGCTACTCCCTGGTGAGCATCTGCTTATACTCAAGGCCCAAAGGAAATGAGGACAGGTTCATCCATCCACGCCGCAGTGTCTACAAAACCGTGCCCTGTGCTGGGGCCCAACAGTGGACAAAGGGGACCCCTGACTTCCTGGGCTGCCCATGGAAGGACAGGGCACACACAAATAAATAAGTCTTAGACTATGTTGGGGTGCAACCAGAGCCGTGGGAAAGGGGAACAGGGAGTGCTGCGAGAGAGGAGGGGATTGAATAGGGTGAATAGGCCAGAGAAGGCCCCAGGAGACAAGGTGGCCCTTAAGCATAGGCTCGAGGGGGCAACGAAATGAACCTGGTGGACTCTAAGGGATGAGCAGGGAGGAAAGCCAAGCTAACAATGCCTGGTACAGCCAGGCGGGAGGGAAAGAGCAGGCAGGAAATAGCTGGAGAACAGGCAAAGGTAAGGGTCACATTATGAACCTTTTCAGGGGAGGTCCTAAAAGGACTGGGTCTTATTCTGCAAGACAAGGGAGGCCTCCAGGTGGTTGTGGGCAGAGATGACACAATGTGACATATGCCTAAGCAAGGCCAGGTGGGAGAAGCAGAGGAGTGGCTGGGACCACTGTAGTAACCCAGACTGGAAATGATGGGGCGGAGGAAGAGGCTGCAGAGCTGGGAAACTGCTGCCCAGGGAGGAGCCGGGCACTGGTCCCAGGGTGCTGTGACTGGCATAGGACCACCAGAGCGGAGCTTTGGTCACAGAGAAAGGACAGCAAGAGCGGGAGGGCGGCAGGCCCCGGAAGACAGGCGGTTAGGAACATGGACTTACAGCCGTGGCTCATCAGAGCTGGAAGGGGTCCTTGGAGAAATAGGAGCCCAACCACCTTAGCTGCAGACAACGACCCTAGATTCTGAGCCAGGCCTGGGCCAGCCAAAGCCACCCAGCAAGGCAGTGAGGGCCAGGAAATGAAGTAGCAAAGAAGAACTTCATCAGGCTGCATAGGCCTGGGCCTCGCTGGCATGAACAGGAGCCACCAGCGGGGAGAGGATGGAGAGACGGGAACAGGTGGGGGCTGTGAGCACCTGCAGGGCAGAGTACAGCGAGACCCTTCTTCCTCCCAGGGGGTGATATGCTTCCCATTTCCAGATAACACAGGGAGGCTCTGAGAGGGGACCCTCTCATGAGCACACCCTGGAAAGCAGAAGTAAACCTGACCTCTGAGCTTACTGCTGTTTCACTGCCACAGGACCCAGCGACGAAGGCATGGACATCTCCTGCCACAACTATATGTTCATGTAGGAATCAGTGCTGCCCCGAGAACTATGCCAGACCCAAGACCCAGTGATTAAAAAAGACGCCCCTGCGCATGAGGGCTGGCAGAAGTGAGGCAGAGTCCTTTGCGCTGGTAGGATCGTGGACTGTAGAGGAAGGATCTCCCATAGCCCCAGAATGTCCCAGAGAGGTAGGCACAGGCAGGTGAGCCTTCACCTGCTGGATGCAGGGAGCTAAAGGAGGTGGGGGCCCAGTGTGACTCACTGCTTAAACAACAATGGGCTCCTGGGGTTGGGGCTACACAGCCAGACCCAGTGCCCTTTCCTCTTCCCAAAGCCACCAAAACATGGCATCAAAGATCTTCTGCTGCTGCTGCAAGGCCAGTGAGGAAGCCTCCAACACTGTGATCTCCCACAGCCCCAGAATGTCCCAACAGCATCATCCACGGACCTTCGGTGGGTTCCTGCGGACAGCTCGCAAGAACACCCAAGTTATATCTTATGGTTTTGGTCTCCCAGCCACCTCCTGCTAGGACACTTTTGACCTCTTTCAGCATTCTGGGGGTGTAGAAGGGCAATAGTTACCAAAAGCTATGGCAAAATCATCTAAAGATTGTATTCCTTATTAGATACTAGGTATTGGTGTTAGTCCTCCATGGTTTCAATTCTGCCTCTGCCACTTACGTAGGGCACGTCACTAAGCCTCCCACTTTCTCAGCAAAATGGAAGGCGGTAAGACTACCTGTTGTGCAGGCTGTCGGGAGGATGAAGTTGGTAGAGTACCTAAGTGCCTAGAATGTGACCCTGCTCGAGGGTGGTACTCAACAGATAGAAACTGTATATGCGTATGTGCATGTGTATTAGTCAGGATAAGCCAGGTTACACTGAGGTAACGAATAAATGCTCAAGTCTCAATTGTTTCACAGTTTGGGGTCATTCTTAGCTGACAAGCAGAATTTGAATTTGGTGTTTTGGTTTCAGGGGGCTTTGTTTCGATGGCGCTGCAGACCAAACCCAGAGTTTCACACATGCTAGACACAGCCCTTACCACTGAGCTACATATCAAGCCCTTTTTTTTTTTTAACTCTACTTTGAGATAGGATTTTGCTAAGTTGCCTGGGCTGGCCTTGCACTTGACATCCTCCTGCCTTACCCTCCTGCATAGCTGGGACTATAGGCGTGCACCACCATATCTGGCCAAGCAGAGTTTGTTTTAAAAACCGTAAATAATTTTTAGAATCCCCCAGGAGGGTAAAACTAAGACTTTTTACTCATATATCACTGAAGGCCTTTACTCAAGGTACACTTTTTTCTTCTTTCTTTCAGAACTGAATGCAGACTCTTACCAAAATAGTTTCCAAAAGAGATGCCCACACCGCTCCCAAAACAACTGGGTGATAACCAAGGCATGCAACCTTGGGCAACCCTGAAGATTCTAGTCTGTGGAACCCTCATATGTCAGGCTGTGCAGCTGCGGAGGGTCTCAGTGAGAAGAAGGGCGGTGTATGGGAGTCATGAAGACGAATTCAGAAACTCCCTGCAGGAGGAGAAGACGTCAGAGTCATCCCAGTGCCACCTGCTGGAGTCCCACCAGCTCCTGACATAACCAGGGTAGGAAAAGCTGTCTCCAATTAAAGTCCTTGGCTGCATCAGAGGAAATGTCTCTCTTCTTTCTTTCCCCTTTCCCAGCCTATTTCTGACATTCCCATGAACATGGAGCAGCTTGATCTTGGCATCTCTTGTATAAAAGTGTGGTTTTATCATTTTGGAACATTTCCATCCCTCTCAATCAATGCAGAAACAAAGTGCTTGGGAAAGCCCAGAAGTGGACCCAGCAGGTGCGGATGGATGCTGCCATGACCATCTAGAGCCAGGAAGGACGCTTTGGTTCACAGGCAGATTCTGCTCTACCTGGCGCTCAGGGGCCATAGAGAGTGGTGCACCTGGCTGCACAGAGCTCTGTGATTGGCAGTCCTGGAGACATGCAGACCATAGGTGTGCAGGCCTACGGCAGTGCTTGTGCTGCAACACAGGGTATACAAACACAAAGTCTATGCAGGAGACCTCAAGGGGCTTCCACATTAGCCAGAGAGGCAGGTGTAAAAGCCCAGCCCTTTGACATAGTAGGACAACTACTTTGGGGGTAAAAGAATGAGGACCATTTTGTAACTGACCTGGAGATGCAGGAAAGGCTTTCTGGAGGAGATGGCACGTTAAGTTTTCTGCAGGCGGAAAGGGAAGTAGAAAAGCCAGGAGGAGGGGAACAGTACTCTAGAGGAGGGTGCACAGTCAACACGGTTGGAAAACAGAGCCAGCCTAGGGGAGGTGTGAGGGGAGTGACTCCCTGGGAACCTGAGCCAGGGGGTGGAGGGGAGGGAGGCACAGAACGTGGGTAAGAGCCTCGCATCCAGGGATATCCTGATGCCAAGAGGGAGTCACACGTGAGTTTTAAGCACCAATGTGATAGAGCCAGATTCTTGATTTTTAAAATATGGATCATATCTTAGTCCTCTCTTCTTGCTGTAACAAAATTGCCTAACTGGGTGACAAATCAACAACAGAAATGATGCATTGCAGTTCGGCAGCCTGGAAAGTCCAGCTGACTCGGTATGTGGGAAGGCCCTCCCCCTCCCAGATGGGGTAGAAGGGGCGAGGAGTCTCGTGCATCTCTCTTATAAGGGCACCAAGCCCAATCATGAGAGCTCCACCCCCATAGCTCATCATCTCCCAGAGGTTCCAATTCCTATACCACACTCTTGGAAGTTAGGATTGCAACATGAATTTGGAAGGATACAAACATTCAAACCATAATAAACAACGTGAGTTGGAAAATAACGTGTCACGTTCCCTGTGCCTGTCCTGCCTCAGAAAAGAAAGGAATAAAAGAACACGAGATTCGTGCCACAGTACTGTGGACTAGAACTCATCCCTACAATGGGAAGTTCATCCTGGCAGCAATGCACAGGATGGATCTGAATGCAACAATGAGAGGAGCAACCTAGAAAGTCTAGTACACTGCTCACTCTGTGTTAGGTGCTCTTTAAATACTTCTTAAATATAAAGCCAACCAGTACAATCACCCAACAAGGTTAGTATTTGTACTATCATCACAGACTAGGAAACTGAGGCTCAGGGCAATTAAGTAAATCTTTGAAGGTTTACATTAATTTACACTAATAGTTAATGGCAGACAGATGTGAACTCCAGCATCCTGACGACTCCAGCATCCACACTCTGGACTACTTGGTTGTTCTGCCCTTCAACAACAGCAGAGGACATTCAGCTATTGCTCTGGACACTAAATTGACTGTTCATTATCTGCTCTTCATTGAAGTGGCTGTCAGGCATGGTGATGTCTGTCTTCAATCCCACCACTTGGGAGGCTGAGGCAGGAGGATCACAGCAAGATCTAAGCCAACCTGGGCTACAAAGTGAGTTTAAGACCAGGCTGAACACATCGCAAGACCCTGTTTCAAATAAAGGACCATGGTGCTCTATTTTCCCCTGGTGCCTGGTAAGGGCTTTCCTTGCTGGTGCTGTGGTATTCCTAGCAGGCTTCTACAGTGCACATGGCTTCTCCAACTCCCAGTTCTTGCAACATAGGCAACTTTTCCAGCACAGGGATCTGCTGCAAAAGGAGAACAGTAGCACTTAGCAACTGGCACTTTCTCCTAGTATCCCCAAGAAGTGGAGCACTACCAGGGAGACAACTCCCATGACAGCCTTCCCCGGCATCCTACTGGGAATGCTTTTAGAGCATTCTGCAACATAGCATCTCTCCGTTCTCTCTGCATTGTGAGCAACAGCTACATCCCCTTCCTCAAGGTCTGGCTCTCAGCCAGGGATGAAGAATACAGAAGGATCTCCCTTGCATGCCTTCTCCCAGCCTTAGGAGCGGCAGCTTCTCCTTGTGTCTGTTGTTCCTGTGCTTGCAAGAGTTGTCTTTACTTCTTACCAACCCTTCGTTTCTCCAGTCCCATGTCACAGCTGACAAGTATTTAGATTAAACTTCTCGTATTCTAACCAACACAGAAATAAGATGGAAGGCTGCCCCAGCATTCACACAGTGGTCCTGCCGGCACTAGGGCCTGAGTTATAATACATTTCTCAGGTAAAGCTGGGCAACTCTACCTCAGAACCATAAAGTTAAGAAGACTTTGGAAAATGAGGTTTTTGCAGTACCAAGGCCACAATGACAACACATAGCAGATCATTTCACTCCCTGGGATAGCGGGTTTCTGTAGTGTAGTGGTTATCATGTTTACCTTGCACTCCTTGGGCTAAGTCAAGCTGGAGGAACCTACAGGACATCTAGATGGGTGGCCACAGAAAGGAAGAGGTTGGAAATATGTAGCAGAAAGAGGTGAAAGAACTCTTGACTGGAAGGAAACAAAGGGCTGGACTGCATGTAAGTACAGTGATCAGCTTAGCAAGCTGTGGAATCCTTTCCCATTGGGGGAAGATACAGTCCACTTTCCAGGGTCCCTGTCCACTGCTACTTCTCACACCAGGTCCCCTAGGCCCATCTTCTGACCAAGTCCTATGCTATCCATTCCTCATCATCTCTTATGCCAAGGTCCCACTTGCTTTTCCCAGCAACCCCTACTTTTCTGACATCTTGGAACTGCTTTGTGCAACAGATATAGTAAGTACTTTGCATATAAAAGAAAAATGCCTTGATAATTTAGAAACCTTTCCACTGAAAGGATGAAAAAAGCCTCCACCCTGTGACTTTTTCAAAGGGCTCCGAGTCTCAGTATGACATCTTTCTTTGAAGGATTTTCAAATAATATCAATAAAAATATTCATGGAAACCACAAGCTGGATTTATCTGATTATGGCAAACCAGCTTATATTAGACCAATCCTCCTGGTGACAGCTGCTGAGGTTTTTTTCCCCCTTAAATCCATCTGAATACATCACAGAGCTACCAAGGCAGTGATGACAGGAGGGGCCATGATCCTGGAGGGAGATGGGGTGCAGAGAGAAGAGATAAGGACTTCAGATACCTTCATGCCCACCAAGGCTTAAGCAGGGTCTAGGACGCTAGAAAGCTGAGCAGGGCTTTTAGCCGTCTCAATGCGATAACAAAAGCTATAGGTTTAGGGGTCACCATGAAAGTGGGGTCCTGGTTAAAAAGTAATTTTTTAAAATAGGTTTTCAACTAAAACCCCTAAGGAGTAAGAACTAACCAGATATAGAGCAACTCTCACAAAAACTGAAGTCCAGAACCGAGTTTATCCTAACCCTACTTTTCCCAGAAGTAAAAGTAAATCTTCTCTGAGAAAAAAAAAGCACCAAAAGTCCCCAAGGTCTCCCAACTCTCTCAAGGCACATCCAGGGGACAGCAATAGAGAAGTAAGTAAACAGAGGCAGTGGAGCTTTACAAGGATTAAAGAACAGGGAAAGAAACTTGGTGAGTTCAAGGAGGTCATGACTCAAAAGATGATGGGACTATCACACAAACTGACCGATATGGATATGGAAGAATTAAATAATCATATTTCTAAAAATGGAAGAACTGACTAAAACAGTTCAACTTACCAGATTTGAATGACAAATTTGCCAAAGAGACAGACTCCACCAAAAGGCACCAGACAGAAATATGGGAAATAAAAAATTTTATAGAATTCAAGAAACTGCAGCAATGACCAATGCAAACACATTTGTAGAATCAAGGATAAGAGGGTAAAACACGATAAGTTACGCAGAAAAGGCTTAAAAACAAGAAGAGAACAAGAAAAATTCACCCAGGAGCTACTAGATGATGCTAAGAAGATCAAGCTAAGGCCAGAAGTTAGAGGACAATTAGAAGACCGTGGGATTTAAAAACTCTGTTCACAGATACCATGATAAAAGACTTTCCAAGCAGGAGGGAAGATTTCCACACACAGGTAAGCCAGGCTTACCAAACACCAAGCAAGCACGATGATCCATGACACACCTTTGTCCAAAGCCCAGATGTCCAACAAAAAGATAGACTCTTTCTGAATGTGTTTAAATTAAAAGAAATAATTAAGAGTAAAAAAACACATTGCCATTAATCTCCCTTAAATTACTCTCTTTAGCTTTTTGTCAGTACATCTTTGTAGCACAAAATGATCACATTCCTTGGGGAGTGTTAAGTTCATGTACATAACACATGTTAATTGTTTTTTAGTCCCTTCCCCTCCTCTCTATTTCTTGGTCCCCTCTCCATATGCTAAAGATCTGTCTCATTACTTCTTATTATCTATCTTTTATTTACTTTTTATTTCTCATATAACAGAAACCATGATATTTAAGCTTGTGTGTCTGATTTATTTCACTTAACATTATGTTCTCAAGGTACACCCATTTTCCTACAAATGATTCAAGTCTATTCTTCTTTATAGCACAGCAGTACTCCGCTGGGTATAAATACCACATCTTCTTTATCCACTCCTCTGCTATTGATGGACATATGGGCTGCTTCTAAGATTTAGCTGTTGGGAATTGTGCTGCTATAAATATGAGTATGTATGTATCACTATAACATGACATCTTTAACTCTTTCAGAAAGATAACTAGGAGAGGAATAGCTGGGTTAAATGGAATTTCTTGATTTAGTTTTTTGAGGAATTGCCATACTAATTTACCTAATAGTTGTACTACTTTACATTCTCACCAGCAACACACAAGTGTTCCCAAAAAGACAGAACCATAAAAGCTGTCAGAGAAAAAAAAAACACATATAAAGGTAAACCTATTAGAATTACAGCAAGCTTTGCAACATAAATTTTAAAGGCCAGGAGAGCATGAAGTAAAGTATTTCAAGTCCTACAAATAAACAACTTCCAACCCAGACTAATATATCCTGCAAAACTTTCTTTCAAAACAGATGGAGAGATAAGGACATTCCATAACAAAGGAAACCTTAAGATAGTGCTGGTGAACCTCCAGCACATGTGCTAGTGCAGGTTTTTGGTTTTTAAGACAAAATATGTTAATGTAGAGTTGCTTTTTCTAAACTAAAACATCAGTATTCAGGTTTAATTGCAGTGTTGGTGCTTTGCGATAAGTAGGGTTTTATGTTGCAGTTTGACAGTCTCTAAGAGGTTCGTAATCACTGCCTTAAGAGACACATGCACACCAAAGAAGCACTCCCAAAGTATTCAAGATGTCCTAGACAGAGACGAAGATGTGTACAAAGCTAAAAACTCTATGGATCAAATGCGTTGAACAGGACAAAAAGTTAAAAAATTAAGGGAAAATAAAGGAGCCATCAACAGAAAAAGAATGCAAAGACAGGAATAAATCAATCTTTCAGTAATAACTCTCAAGGTAAATGGCCTCAACGCCAGTAAAAGACACAGATTGGTAGACTGAATAAAAAAACAGAATCCAACAGTCTGCTGCATTCAAGAAATGCATCTAACCCAAAAATAAGTTCATAGACTTAAAAAATCAATAGGTGGAAAACAATATTTCATGCACCAGAATCCCAAAAGCAAGAAGGGGTAGCAATTTTACTCTCAGAAAAAGAAAACCTCAAACTAAAATTGTCAGAAGAGGCAAAGAAGGTTACTATGTACTATAATGGAAACAATCCACAGGAAGAGATAATATTTGTAAATGTATATGCAGCAAATACTGGAGCACCTAATTTCCTAAAACAAATACTGATGACACAAAAGATCAGTAAAACCAACACAATCATAGTGGGAAACCCCAATATCTCACTTTCACAAAGAGACAGATCAACTAAACAAAAAATCAACAAAGAAATTCTGGTATCAGAGCTGAACCACACCTTTGAACAAATGGATTTAATAGATATCTGCAGTGTTCTGCCCTACTACAAAACCTTTAAGGAGGTTAAAACACAACACTCCTCAAATTCTTTAGTGAAACAGAAAGAGAAGGCACATTTCCAGAAGCTTTTCTGAAAGCCAGCACCACTCTGATCCCAAAGCCAGACAAAGACCCAAATAAAAACAAAAGTATAGGCTAATCTCCTTAATGAACATAAATGTAAAAATCCTCAATCAGATATTGGCAAATAAAACAAATTATCAAAAAGACCATCTATTATGACCAAGTAGTTTTAATGGTTCAACATACACAAATGAACAAACATAATACACCACATAAACAGACACAGACACAAAAACCACAAGATCATATCAATCAATTCAGAAAAAGCTTTTGACAATGTCCAACAAATTTTATGATTAAAAAAATAATGAGGCTGGATGTGGTGGCCCATACCTGTAATCCCAGTTCTCAGGAGGCTGAAGCAGGAGGATCATAGCAAGTTTGAGGCCGGTCTGTGCTACATAATGAATTAAAGGGCAGCATGACATAGTGAGATCCCGTCTCAAAAAACTAAAGAAAATAAGTACAGAAGAGCCTTACCTGAATCTTACAAAAGCCATTTATGACAGATCAATGGCCAACATCATATTAAATGGGGAAAATATGAATACTTTTCCTCTAAAATCAGGAACAAAACAAAGATATCTACTACCACCCCTCCTGCTCAACATAGTAATCAAAACAACAGCAATCAGGCAAGAGAAAAAATAAAAAATACACATATAAGAAAGAAGTCAAATTATCACTATTTGCAGATGACATAATCCTTTACATCATAGAAGACCCAAAGTATTCTACCAAAAGTCCTAGAATTAATACCCAAAGTCATCCATGTAGCAGGATCAAAATCAACACAAAAAACAATAGCATTCCTGTATACCAATAATGAACTCACTAGAAAGAAGTTAGGAAAACAAGACCATTCACATTAGCACTGAGAAAAAATAAATACTTAGGAGTTAACCTAACAAAAGAAGTGAAAAACTTCTACAATGAAAACTACAGCATTCTGAAAAGGGAGATTGAAGAGGACATCAGAAAATGGAAAGATGCCCTGTTCCTGAATAGGCAGAACCAGTATCATCAAAATGGCCATACTTCCAAAATTGATATATGAATTTAACATAGTCCCAATCAAAATACTCACAGCTTTCCTCACAGAGCTAGGGAAAATAATCCTAAAATTTATATGGAAGCAGAAGAGAGCCAGAATGTCAAAAGCAATCCAGGGTAACAAACACAAAGCATCACAATACTTGAATTCAAATTATACTACAAAGGTACATTGATAAAAACTACATGGTATTGGCACAAAAACAGACAAGCAGCCCAGTGGAACAGAACGGAGGATGTGGTGTGTGAGCTTTTATGTTTGATATATTATTGGTACTTTTGTGCTGTTGGAATTCTGTTCATTTTGTTTCTACATTAATCAGTTAGGTTGTTGGGACTTTTTGGTTACTGTGAATAATGCTGCAATGAACACATGTATACAAGTATTGTATGGACATATATTTTAGAATAACATTTTATATTCACATCTTGAAAGATTTTATCCCTGGGCGTGGTGGCACACACCTGTAATCCCAGCACTCAGGAGGCTAAGGCAGAAGGATTGTTGTGAGTTCTATGTAGAGCTGGGGGTATTTTGATTGGGGTCATGTTAAATTCATGTATCAATTTTGGAAATATGGCCTGGGCTACAAAGTGAGCTCAAAGCCAGCCTGAATTGCACAGCAAGACCCTGTCTCAAAAAAATGACAAACAAAACAAAACAATTGTAAGATTTTCTCTGTTGTTCCATGTATACAAATTTAGAATTGTTATAACTTCTGGATGAGATGACCTTTTTATCTGTGTGCAATAAAGAACTGAAAAATTACTGCCCAAAAGCAAATGACCCAATCAAAAAAATGAGCAAATGAACTGACCAGACACATCTCCATAAAAGAAGTATAAATGGCTAATAAGTATATGAAATACAAATCAAAACATCTTACCCTAGTCAGACTGGCAATCATCAAGAACACGAACACACACACACACACACACACACAATATGCTAACAAGAATATGTGGGAAAAGAAATCATGCTATGTTGCAGGTGGGAATGTAAATTAGTACAACCACTATGAAAATCAGTACCAAGATTCCTCAAAAAACTAAAAATAGAAATTCCATTTGACCCAGGTCTACCTCTCCTGAGTACCTTCCCAAAAGGATTAGTCATTATATTATAGTGATACATACATACCTATCTTTATAGCTGTGTAACTCACAATGGCTGAGCTCTAGAAAATGTCTAGAACCATCAACAGACAAATGGATAAAGAAAATGTGCTACATATACAAACAGAATTTATACACTCTATAGAATGCAGAATAATTATGATATATAACATATAACAGATGCTAGTCAACATTACATATTATTTATATATAATTTATATACATTTATAAATGGTGAATCTTAAGGTATATGAATTATATTTTTAACATTATTGTTAAAAATTAATGTAAATATCATTAATGTAAATTCATAACTAATGGTGAAGAACTGACATTGATGATATATATTGTTACATTAATGTTATTTTATATTAATGTTAATTTTACATTAATATTGTTATTAATATAGTAATATTACAGATATTTATATGGTATGTAATAACATATATGTACACACAACTGAGTGAAAAAGAAGGAATTCATGTCGTTTGCAGGAAAATGGGTGGATCTTGAGCCTATCAGGTTAAGTGAAATAAGTCAGATGTAGAAAGTTAAATACTGCAGGTTTCTCTCATATGAAAAATCCTAATATAAGCAAATTAATGAGTAAAATAAAGGACAAACAATAGGAAATAAGGAGGCAGACATGCGGGAGATGGAAAAAGGGACCAGAGAAAGGAGGCAGGAAATGATATCAAAAAAGATTAAGACATGCTCTACATGTCCCAATTCCCCAAAACGAGTGTAAATACTATGCAATATATACCAGGGGAGGCCATCCACACATAGAGTATTAGCACAAAAATAAAAGAAGTACTGATACACACTACAACATGGATGAGCCCTAGAAACGCGCTATGAACAAAGAGCCACACACAAAAGGATGCACACTGCATGGTTCCATTTATACAAAACATCCAGATCGGGAAAGTCACTGGTTAGAAAGTACATCAGTGGTTACCAGGGACTGAACGTGTAACAGAAAATGCTCCCCCACCCCCAGCCAGTATACTTCAGTTGCTTAGTTACCCAGGTAGTAACTCCCGTTGCAGTTCTGGTTGCTTCCGTCTCCTAGAAATGTCTGGTCACTTTGATGCATTTTGTAAGAACCAGTCAAAGACAGCCACATCCTCTGCCTCTATACGCCCCCTTGGCAACCCCACAAAAACTTCCCTCCCTGAGCCTTTGGGGCTTGATATTTGGGGAAAGATCCTGATCAGTGCCCTTCGACATAAATAAATCCGCCTCTAAATCCTGAGTGTTGTCCAGGTGTTTCTGTTTACTGTTGCAAGAGGAAGGAGGGATGGGCAGGGGCTGCTGGTGGGTACAGGTTTTCATTTTCTGTTTTTTGAAGAGGGGTGATGAAAATCTTCTACAATAGCAGTGACAGTGACACAAACCTTGGGCGCATAGTAAAAACCACTGAACTGCACGCTTTAAAATGGTGAATCTTAAGGTATATGAATATCTCCATTTTTAAAAACTGTGTAATGTAAAGATGTGTCAGAAGTAAAAGAAGAAACAGAAATCTATAACCAGAGTTAAAGAATTTCCTCTCTGAGTCACTGACAGAATAAACAAGCCAAAATTAGTGTGGATAAAGATTTGAACACTACAATTAACAGCCTGTGCTTATAGCTATGTTTGGTGGCACACACCTGTAATCCCAGCTACTTAGTAAGCTGATGCAGGAAGGTGGCAAACTCAAGACCAGCCTGGACACTTTAGCAAGACCCTGTCTCAAAAAAAAAATACCAAGCTAGGCATGTAGCTCAGAAGTACCCTGGGTTCAATCCCCAGTATAGAAAAAAAAAAAAAAAGGTGTGTTTACAGACACAAGCTGAAAACTACATCCAGCAGTTAAGACGAAAAGCTGACGCCAAGGCTGTAGCTCAGGGGTAGAACATGTCAGCACTGATAAGGTCCTGAGCTCCATCCCCAGCACTGCAGATAGTAAAAATGTTTTAATATTTTATTCTCTATTTTATGCACTTGTTTTTATTAGTACGTAGTTGCAGTGCAGAAAGCTTACATTCCGTGTGTGGAGTGGGCACCTGCACATAACACATCTTCATCCCTTTGTTCACCCTCTCCATCTCTTGACCCCCTTCCCGTTTGAGGAAGCTCTATGTCTTTGTTTCCTTATATCTATCTTTTATTGTAGTCTTTATTTGTACTTGGAGGCTCTGAGAGAAACCATGTGCCTCCATTTATTTCACTTAACACTCTGGTCACAAGACGCATCCGTTTTCTTACAGAAGACTCAGCTTATCCTTCCTTAGGGCAGAGTAGTGCTCCACTGCGGTGTTTTCTTGTTTGTTTTTCTGTCTTTTCGAGACAGGGTCTCGCTGTGCAGTTCGGGATGGCCTTGCACTCACTTTGTAGTCCAAACTGGTCTCAAACTTGCAACGATGTTCCTGCCTCAGCCTCCCGAGTGCTGGGATTACAGGCGTGCAACACCATGCCCAGCTCCTCTGTGTTTAAATGCTGCATTTTCTTTATTTGCTCATCTGCTGATGGACAAATGGCTGAATTAAAGCTACAACTTGTTGAGCCCTTGCTCTGGACATGCCAGGGGCAGTCTGGGTGGTTTGTGCTACACCACTTCTGTCATTCCCCTTTACTGCCACATCCCCTCTTAGGAGACGCAGAGATGCAGGTAGGGGAGGTACAGAGAGGGTGAGCAACCATCGAAAGCTACCAGCTTGCTCCTGACCCATTAACCGTCGCTCAACATTAACCTCAGTATTTTTCTAGAGATTTGACTGCAATCTTTACTCATATAGGAATAAAAACCATGGTACTGGCGCAATGGAGTCTGACACAGACCTCAACAAAAATATAGACATGCACCTGGAGTACAGAATACAGTGAGGGTTTTTTTTTTTTTTAAATAGCAATAGCTTACTGATCTCTTACTCCAGCTTGAAGCCCTCAGTTTGAAGCCCTGGACATCTGAACATCTATCTTCCCAACGTGCCAAGGAGGTCCTCTCCTCCCCAGCCCCTGAAGAGGGCTGAGGCCCACTGCCAGGAAGCAGAAGGCCTTGGACTTGAATAACCATGATTCCAGAATCCAAGCAATGGCGCGGCCTCCGGGGCTGTGTCACGAGGTCAGGCTGTCTCCACAGTCACCGGGCCTCCAAGTGACACAGGAGATTACTCGTATCAGATAGCTGATCTTCCCAGCGACCTTGGGAAGCAGGTGGCGCAAGGACCACAGGGATTTTATTAATGAAAAAACTGAGGCACCCACACAAAGAAAGACAAGTACCTTGTGGGAAGCCCTGCATGCCCCACCCACCCTGGGGCGGTGGGGGGGGGGACATTAGCAATTCTCAAGAGAGGAAAAAAAGCAGAGAAAAACACATCAAGGCCTCCAGAAGCTGACCTTGAAAGTGAAAAACTGCTGCTTTGTCATTTAACAAACATTTTTATTCTCTTATTATACTTACAGGGTTTTACGATTGTGATGATAAATACAGGCGGCTTACTGGTCACATCCTCACCCGGCCTCCGTTTCCTTAATGTCCTGACAGGGCCTTCGCACCGGCCTCCCTGAACAACTTCATTGAGGAAAGCTGCCCTGGAATGTGGCTAGAGATTCGGCCTGCGACCGTCTTGTCCAGGGGCTGATCCATATGCATGACGGACCCCTCCTTTCTGGCACAAGGAAGCAGTCAGGTTTGCCTCTCACAAAGCAAGACCTCTACAGGAAGACATGCCAGCTGCACCAGATCCACATTATAAGGGAGTAAACTGACACTCAGAGAGACTTATCCAAGGTTACACAGCTAGGAAACGAAAGATCTGGGACAAGAATCTGGGTGTTCTGCTAGCTAAGCCAGTGTCCTATCCAAGGGCACATCAGGCCCATGGGGAAGGGGGGCTTTCTGCAGGTAGATAAAGCTGTAGCAGAAAGCAGAGGAAATTACCAGAACTTTGGCCCTTCTTACCAGAAGAGCCCTAAGAATCATCCAATCCACCCATCATACAGATGGAAAAACTAAAGACCAGCCAAAGAAAGCAACTTGCCAAAAGTTACACAGGTGAGAGTAGAAGATCAAGACCAGAACCCAGGTCCATCATAACCGAGATCTCATCATCCATCAGTGTTTGGAGAGGAATTTGAGGGTGCTGCTCCACAGACAAGAAAGCAATCCGTCCACAGGGCTTTTCCCCCTCAGCAGGTCTAGGCCTTGAGGAGTTTACAGTCTGGCAGGAAAACAGGTACAGAGGTACACAGGAAATCAGAACCAGTAACACACAACATCAGTACAGGCAGCTGCTGTAACAGGAACTTCGAGCTGGCAGTGAGCAGCAAGGCTGCTGTGTGGGAAGACTTCCTCAGGGTGGGATAAGGAAAGCTGGGGGTCAAGGCATGAATAAGAGTCCAACACATAGAAAAGGATAGATGTATCAGTGCAAGAAAGACTCAACGATAAGGGGGCTTTGTCGACGATGGCAAAAATGATAGATGAAGGTGGGATGCTGGGGGCCTAGAGCCTTCAGATGCTAGGCCACAGCTTTGCAACTCAGGCTTAGGAACAACAGGGCTTCACACTTCTCAGGGAGCAGAACACCGGCTGGTCTCAGAGCTCTTCACAGAATTCCAGGACTGACTCATCAGAGGTCACGGTGGGTGGGACAATGTTAGTATCAGAAGACATAACTAGTGTTTCACATCTGCAGGAGGAAAGCACAGCCACGAGCATGCATGTCTTTGAACACAAGTCCTCAGGTCAAACAGGATTGACCCAGCTTTTGCAAATACTCTTGTTAGCGGTGTCCTTCTTGGTCGCCCATGGTCTCCCCTCTGTGCTCTCCTTCTGAACCTCATCTTCCCCCCCTGCCTCTGGTGCCCAGTGCTGGCACACAAGCCCAGGCACCACTGCTCTTTACAGAGTGTTGGGGAGGGCAGCCTAAGAATGGAGGACATCCTGAGAGTGCTTCTTTCTGCAGACTGGAGAGAGGCGGTCCTACAGCTTGCAAGGTCAGAGGCAATGATACAGAGCAGTGCTCTCCCTGAGCCTCAGTTTCCCCATCTGACACGAACACGCTGGAGATGGGAGCAGCTTGTGAGACCAAGCTTTAGATACCTGATGTACCCTGGCAGGTCATCTTCATGTCTCCTGGGCCCTGTGGAGGAGTCGCCTTCCCATCCATGCCTGAGGCTCAGCACAGCACAAAGAGGGGCTGGGGGTGGAACCAGCCCCACCAACCATCAGCTTTAGCAAAGCCCTGCAGTCAGTGTGGGATCCCATCAAGGCATTTCTGCACAGGGTCCCGGCATGGGTACAACATCCCTGCTGCGGATGTCACAGGCACCTGTGGGAGCACTCCTAGATGCCCATCTCCAGGACGCTATGTGTCATCTTTGGCTCCAGAGGCCTCCCTTACTTCTCAGTCTTGGAGGAAGATAAAGGCCTTTGTCCCTAGGTCACCTGTTCAGGAAGGGGCAGCACCCTGGGCCCAGGATATGCGTTTCTATGAGCTGGCAAGGGCATGGAACTTTTGGAGAGTCTATGTGCCGGGTCCCCACTGACTGGGGAAGTTGGGAGGTCACCAGGAGCCGAATGTAGTAGCCACCAAACACCGCCAACAGCTGCTGGGCCATTTCCTGGAAGAGGCAGGGAAGCACAGTGAGGTAACAGGAAGTACCTGGAGGGTGGTAGAACTTAGGCACAAGGGACACCAGGCTACCCCCTGCTCACTGAGAAGAACCAGATTAGGCCACCAGCTGTGACTCTGGGCAGACACTGGCGTGGTCTAGGAGCCCAATTCTGCAGCCCCCCGGGCTCTGAGCACATGCAGCCTATTTTCCCAGAATGAACTGCTGGGGAACTAACTGCTGATTATGAAAACACTATTCACGAGTGGAGGGGTGTAGCTTAGTTGTGTGACCAATGCTTAACATGCATGAAGCCCTGGGTTTAATCCCCAGCACCACTAACAATGTGCACAAAGAGCTATGCAACCTCAAAGCACTACAGAACTATCAATGCCATACACATCTCTTTCATTTTCAAACATGGAAGCTATTCATGCTGGCAGAGTTAGTCATTATGAAAACATTTAAAAGGCCAAGAAGAACTGGGTATGCTAGCACATACTTGTAATCCCAGACCTCTGGGAGACCGAGGCAAGAGGTTCACAAGCTTGAGCCTAGCCAGGGCAACTAAGCAACTTACCGAAACCATGTCTGAAATTGAAAAAAATAACAAATAAAAAGGGCTGGGGATAAGGCCCGGTGCACACGCTCTGGGTTCAATCCCTAGTAGTACACACATACACACGCACATTACACATACACACATGGCCAAGAAGAAGCTGTAGCTCATCCACACTGCAATCTGTAGCTGGCCCTGCATAGGTCATTTCACACTGCTGCAATTCATCTTTGTGGGTGACCGCAGGAAACAGCAGCGTGCGTCATGCTGACTCGGGTGAGGACTTCAGGAGCGCGTGGTAGGAAGAACTAGTCCAGGGCCTGGTCTCAGTCGGTCTCAACATCCCCATCATCATCATCGTCATTATTATGACGATTATTCACAAAATCAGAGACTCTGCATGGCTCGTGGGACCAGCTTTTGTTTTGAGCTGTTCTTTGTACTTAAAAATATTGCAAACGTTGACTAATCTACCACTCACTAACTCAGACTGGGGCCCTCACCAATTTAGTCTGAAGTCAACAATGTAAGAAGCAAAGAACTGGGCAGGGGATATAGCTCAGTGGCACAAGTACCTGCCTCACAAGTGCAGGGTCCTGAGTTCAATTTCCGGTACCAAAACAAAAAAAGACAAAGACAAAGACAAAGAACTGCAGCAAGAACCAGCCTGTTAAGAGCCAGTAAGGCTGGCTTCTTCCCTTGGCTTTGCCAGTTCTCTCACCATCTGTGGCGGAGGGCAAGTCAGCTGACCGCTTAAAACCTTTTGCACCCATCAAAGAAGGGAAATCAATCCATACCACAGATGGTTCGCTAAAGCATTTGCTGTCAGATGGAAATCTGTAAAACTCTAAGCAGTCACTCTCTGTCTTTTACAGATAAAGGTCTCTGACGGCACAAGAGAGTCTGGCGTACCGAGCTGCAAGCAGTGACTGCATTTCCCTCGCTAAAGGGTAAGGGTGTTGTTTTGACAATATTCACACATGCTTGATATTCATAATGAGAAACTGTATGCCTATTGGTTTAAATGAATTTGGAAAAATAATTTAAAAGGCCTACATCTAATAGGCTATTGCACATAAACTCACACAAGCATGCCATAATAAAGTACATGACCTTATCGATCTCTTCTGCTCTTTAAATTAAAAGAAAAAATGGGATGCAAGAGAAGAGATTACTATATTCATCTTTTTCTCTTCTAAATAGTCCCACTGGCAGCCATCCCACTTCCCATCAGTGAAGAAAAAGGTAATTCTGGGTTGGTTTGGACTTTGGATCCCCAAGGTTCGGGGCCTAAAAGAAAATGCAAATGACCTTTTAAATTCCAAGCCACTCCTTGCAGCTTGCATCCCTGACAGTGGTTCTGCCCTCACCGTTTAAAGAAAGCAGCATTGGGGCTGGGGATATAGCTCAGTGGAATAAGCGCTTGCCTAGCAAGCGCAGGGTCCTGAGTTCGATCCCCAGTACCGCAAAAATAAATAAATAAATAAAGCAGCATGAGCTGCAAAATACATTAGCAGATTTCTGGTCTACCAGCAATTAACAAGGCCCAACAGGTAGGGGGGTGGGGGGGTATGGGATGGATGGATATGATGATGGATGGAAGAACCAAAGTCAAGAGAACTCCAAGAACCAGACCCAAATATCTAATTGCTACTTAAGTAGATGAATGGCTGGCTGGACAGATAGCAGATCAACTGATTGGTAAACTAGTCTACCAGCTTAGTCATCATTATTGGTGAAATGTGGTATAATCCATTCAATGTAACTATCAAAAAATGCCCAAGATATTTTAGAATGCAACAAAAATCCTAGTAAATATAAAATGATTTCTATAAACTACTTTTAAAAGTGTTGAGGTAAACAAAAAGAAGATCAAAAGATGTGATCTATAAGATCTAGATGGTCTGTCCTATCTCAGAGGAACCATGAGCACATGAAACTGGAAGCCACCCACAACATGGATGCATCTGGGCAGCTGCCCCACACAGGAAGACTGGTTACCTGAGGCTCGGCCTCAGGCACGAGCTGGTGCAGCTCAGTCTGCAGGACTGGTCTCTCCTGGGGCCTGGTCTCTTCTCTGGGCAGGAGAGGAGCATCTTCCAGGTCCTCGTGCTCCTCTGCCATTGTGGGGTTCACCCCTGTCTCTATGACAACACACAGCTGGCTCAGTCTGCTTCTCAGCAAGGACTGCAAAGGAAACAGAGGGGCGTAGGTGAGTCCTAAATGGGGGGATCTTGGAGGTGCATGACTGTGAGCTGCAAACGCAAAAAAACGGTGGGTCCAGCACCAACCTCAGAAGAATCTAAAACAGACCCATATCTGTGAGACACATCGTTCCTTACAAGAGCTTCCAAAGGTCACTGAGGGCTTCTAAAGGATTTTTCCTTCTAGGCTCTCATTAGTCACTCAAAGCAGCATGAGATGTTTTTTCAATGACCTTTTAAAGGTTTTACACTACGAAAATTTCCAAACAGACCCAACCTAGCTGACAGCTACCCATCATCCTGCTTTAACTACTGTCAATTCACAGCCACTCATTTCATCTCTACCTTTGTAATGTTGGAAAGGCACTTCAGAGACCAGGCACAGTGCCACACACCTATAATCCCAGGTGTTATTGCTTTAGAGTCTGACACAGGAAGATCATGAGTTCCAGGCCAGCCTGGGCAACTTAGTGACACCTTGTCTCCAAATAAAAAAGGACAAAGATATAGCTCAATGGTAGACCAACTGGGAGGCCCCGGGTTCAATCCACAGTACATCAAAAATAAAAATGCTCTGAACAGGTGAGCACTGTCTAAATATGTGATACTTTGGAGCTGCCAGGGTTTCTTACTAATATGACTACTAGTGGAAAAAAATACAAGCTCACTGCAGGAAATGTACAAAGTGTGATTAGATAAAAAGGAGCAAAACAACCACCAGTCCCTAGGTGGAGCAACCACTTATTCCACACGGGCATTCTTCCTCTCAGGTAACTTTTCTTAGCACTGGACCTTAGCCAAAAGCCCAAGAAACAAAGTGACTTTTTCTGAGACATTTTTCCAACACTGGCCTCCTGGTTTATCTTGTCCTTTTTCACTATGATATCTTACCTCTTGGTTGGTCCTCATGTCTTGAATGTGGTCAGACAAAAACTGCACACAGTTTTCCAGGTCGAAGTAGACAAACCAGAGCTGTGGGAAGAAGCAACAGCGAGGGCCCCTGAGGCTGGGCACCAGCCCACCTTCCACCTCCCCATCCTTGTCCGTCCTTCATGTCCTTCCCCTCACAGGAGCCCACCTTCTGCGGACGGCTGAAGGCGCCCTTCCGCCCGGCAGGAACAATCACTGTGCTCTCTCTACACCATACCTAGGTCTCATTTGCACAGGTGGCAGAAAATGGTTGTGTGTGCAAACTGGCTCAGGACGCCACAGGGATGCCACACATCAACACTGAAGGTCTGCACAACAGCGTGGTCTCGTCTTACACCTTCCTCCCACTGACTCTTCCCTCCTCCCAGTGCCTGACCCACAAGACCCAAGATCATGTGCCTCTTGCCAGCTGCCTCTCCCATGGTCTCATCTCCAGGGGAAGATTGTTTTTCAATGTCCGCTGAAAGGCTTTTTACTATGAAAATTTCCAAACAAATACAACATAGGTGACAGCTACCCATTATTCTACTTCAACTATGATTACCTCATCTCTACCCTCCTCCTTCCCCATCATCAATACCCCCACATCCAAAGATGTCCCAGACATTGTATCACTTGAGGCCAAGATACTATCTTGAAAATGGAAACATAATATTCCAGTTAACTGTCAATTTGGCTGGACTAAGAGGCTCCTAAAATGAATGGATCCCGAGGGTATTATCCTCCTCAGTGTATTAAGCCAATGATGTTCACAGCGGTTAGGAGGTAGGACCCGGGTAGAGCTGGGTTGCTGGTCAAGTGCCTCAATATATTTTGCTGGCATCCTTCCCCTGTCCTGTTTCCAACAGGCTAAAACTGAGCAGCTTTTGTCTACCACACCCTTTCACCATGATATTCCTGCTTGGGGCCAGCTGGCCATGGACTGAATGCCCTCAAATCAGGACCCAAATTAAGCCCCTCCTCCTTTAAGTTGCAGGTGTCGTGTATTTTGTACCCACTACGGGAAAGCTGACTAATACAGATGTGCCCGCTCATTAATCAGCCAGCCAGCCATGAAGTCAACCAACACTTGTCAACTCACTCCTATGTACTGACTGCTAAAGGAGATTTGGAGCTAAACGAGGCTGAAAAGGGTCCTGAAGATTCCAGGAGCTCCCTGTCTACAATGTCACATTTCAACTGTGAGGAGTCTGGTGACGCCACCTGCTTCATCTACTGATGTCAGGCAAGATCGCTTTACGCACTACACTGTCTTGGGTATGACTGGTTCTACAAACAGAGATCTGTGTATATTCTCTGCTGCGGCTTTAGCACCTAGAACAGTGACTGGCACATAGCAGGCTCACAATAAACAACTGCAAAGGAACAAGACCTGTGCTGAAGAGCTTCTTCCCGGCTCCCATGTACACGCCCACCACCAGGCTCCACTGGGCTCTTCTAGGTGGAGGGGCAAGGACTGCCGAGATGCACAGGGGTGCCAAGATTTTACAACCCCACTGGGCAAAGCCCAGCCAGGATCAAAATATGGAGTCCCAGTGGTGTCCCAGTCCAGTGTGACTTGTGCTCAACAATGTAAGATCGCCTCACTGCCTTTGCAGTGAAGAAGATGACTGAGCCAGGCCTGTAGCCTCTGACCTGCCTCAGCAGCCTCATCTCCTCCTCCTGTTGCTCCCCTGGGGCCCCCAGCCAATGGAGCTCCTCACGGTGCCCCCAAGAACCCTGTAAGCCTTGCCTTGGAGCTGGTCGGAGCCATCCCCCTGCCACACGGCCAGCGAGGCTACTGTAACTGTCATCCCCAGAAGCCTGTGAGTTTGTTCCAGACAGGGACGCTGCAGGGTGCCTCAGTAGCACAGAAAAGGCATGTCAAGAAAGAAGCACAGGAACGGGGGAGGAAAGGGATGCTGACAGCCTTCTCATCCGCAGACTCCCGGACACGTGGTGCAGAGGAAGAACACAAGGCCACCTGTCCTCTATCTAGAGCCTGGCCCAAACATGGGTCATCAGGGACAGGCTGCTGCATGACACAGTACCTGGATCACACTCTGGCAGCCTTCCACAGTATCTGTCACCCCCAGCAGCACCCGGTGTCTCAGCAGGGCTCTGTTTGCAGCCACCAGCCTCAGGTCAGTATTGGTGTTGGCCTGTAAGACAAATGCCAAGCTGCGAAGGCACTCCTGAGTCACACACTATCCCACACCCCTCGATGGTATATAGTCACCCTGGCCCTCGAGACTCTTCCATTTCCTCCCCTAGGGCAAATGTAGTAGTGTCAGACAGCCCTGGGCTGAAGGCCAGCTCTGTGCTTCTTGGCTGCGTGGTCCTGGCCAAGGTATGTCCATCCCTAGTCTTGGTCACCAGTTGTAGAACAAGAAGAAAGACCTGCCTCACCAGTCTCATCTCCCCCTGCTGATGCTCCCCTGCGGACTACTGTACCCCTGTTGCACCCCTGCCCTGGGGACTGAGATTTCACTAGATCATGTAAGAAGCACTTGATCCAGGGCTAGAACGCAGTCAGGCTACAACAGATTTTGTGGGAGGCAGGGAGACCAATGGGGCTTAGCACCCACAGCATAAAGGAAATATCCACTCTGCCTATAACGGGTCTACTGCGAAAGCCCGCGGCCCAGCACGCGTCCTCAGAAGGGCTGTTTCCATCTGTTCCCACCCACACCAACCTCTGCCATATGTACCACGGACAGAGGAGACGCAGGCAGGCCAGGGAGTGGAAGGGAGAGGAAAGGTGACCCATCCCAAAGGGCTGGTTTGGGGAGAGACCAGACCGCAACATGAAAAGCCTGCAGACACCAAGGGCAAGGGTGCTCACAAGGGGCAGCACTCCAAAAAGGAGGGCTGTGAAGCCTTTCCAGTTGTTACAGCGGTGGGGCAGTCAGTGGTGCCACAGAGTGGAGGAGGCGAAGGGTGCTGACCTCTCATCTCCCAGGCAAGACAACTCCTCCAGTCAAGGAACTGTGCCCTGGCCCCACTGCGCATGAATGCAGACGAAAACCATACTAAGAGTTTTCTAACCGGCTAACCTCACTCCATTTTACACAATCACCTAAACCACTTTTTGTTCTCATGATATGGGTTTAACGTACACTGAATTTTCCAGCAAAGCCAGTGCCATGGAAACTGGTCATACTTTGTCTTGAGGGTGTGCATCCTTTCAGAAACCCACTCAGCAACAGTTCAAGGCCTGACTCTGCCTCCCAGCACTGTCTAACCTTGGGCAAGTTACTCCAGCTGCCCGCCTCCCACAGGGCTGACCCTAATGCTCCAGCTTTATGGGGAATGAACATGGATGAAGCCAGCTATTCCACACGGGACAGAGAGGAGTCCGGGCACTCAGCACATGTCACATCTGCATGTCACCGTGGTGTCGGAGCTGGATTAAAAACATTGTATTCAGTACTGTGCCATGACCTACACAAACAAATACTTTTAGGACCTGGCCCAGCAATGGAACCTGCTGAGGACATAGGCAGAGTCTGACCTACTTTCACAAACCCTCAATCTCGAGAAAGGCTAATAAAGCATTGCCCAAGGGTGTTGTTTCACAGACAGAATGTGTTAAACTCAGAGGCCCTTTTGGAAGCCTGTCATGTATGTAGGGTCCTAATAGTGACAGCGACCAGGGTCCAGAAGGGAGATCTGCATTGTCCTGAGTGATAAGAAATACCAGGATTTGGAGGTCCTGGAGCTAAGACCCAAAGGAAGACCTGAGCAGAGCCGAATGACCAAAGATTCAATCTCTCTGAGTTTCAGTTCCCCCACTGATAAACAAATTCAATAGTATTAACAACTAGCCAGCAGTTATACTGTTTTAAGCACTGTTCATGTTTAAGTCATTTAATTCTCACAATAACCCTATGGCAGAGCTACAGTTATTGTGCCATTATACAGATGAGGAAACTGAGGCTGTGAGAGATTAAATATCCTGTGCCCTGGTACTCACAGGGACATCACAAATCCCAGCTGAATAAAGAGGCTCAGGAGAGCAGGAAGCACAGTGCCCAAACCGCATTCCCTAGACTGCATGAATTACATCTGCATCCTTAAAGTACCTGCCAGCTGCCAAATTTTCTGCTCACTTCTGCTGAAGCTGATGGCTTTGTTTTCTCCTCTCCAAGATAAGCTTCTTGCTGCAGGAATGGCCAGCTCAGTTTATGTTTTGCAGCCCAAGCACAATGGCTATTAAAGCTTCAACAGAGCCCTAGGGCAGCATTCTCTTACCAGCCTGGTAGGAAAGCTCAACAAAGATCCTTTCAGAATGATCAAGCCACCGCCAGGTGTGGTCGTGCACACCTATAATCCCAGCACGCTGGGAGGCTGAGGCAGGAGGACTGTGTCAAATGCAAAACCAACCTGGGCTACAAAGTAAACTCAAGGCCAGCCTGGACTGCATAGCAAGACCCTATCTCAAAAAAACAAAACAAAACAAAAAAATCTTATTTATCCCCCTGAACACAAGCATGAAATGGAACTCACACACTAAACTCTGACTACACTGACTACATTTCCCAGCATCCCACTTTTCTCTCTGTGCCGCATGCAAGTAGTGTTTGCTAAGGGTCTCAGAACGCAGTACTGTGCCCAGGACTGCACAGGGTTGCGGTAGGAGCTTCCCAAACTGCTGCAAAGGCAGCACCAAGTGCTAGGCAAAATAATGGCCCAAAGACATCTCAGCCCTATTCCCCAGCCCTATGATTGTATTGTTAAATATGCCTAAGTAGAAGATGGAATTAACACGACTACTCAGCTGACCTCGAAGTAAGATTATCTCAGACTTTGCAGATGGCACAGTGTAAAGACAAGGGTCCTCAAAAGTAGGCAGCAGGGAGGACGGCACACGCCTGTAATGCCAGCACTCCAGGAAGCTAATACAGAAGGACTCCAAATTCAAGCCCAGTCTAGGCAACTTAGCGTATTAGGGAGACCTTGTCTCAAAATGCAAATCAAAAAGCCCTGCTATGTATCTCAGTGCAAAGGCTGTAGGTTCAGTCCCCAGTACCACCAAAAACAAAAGTAGAGGCGAGAAAAGCAGAAGGCGAGCCGAGGAATGCAGGTATGGGAGCCAGAAAAGCCAAGGAAGCAGCTTCTCCCCAATACCCTGCAGAGAGAACACAGCCCTGCCTACACCCCAGCACCAGCCCAGAGTGGAGGACCCACGACGGACTCTTAACACACAAATGGAAGGTGTTAAACCCGTGTGGCTTCTCATCCACTTCATTTGTGGTCATTCGTTACAGCAGCTTCTAAGGTCGGCTGGGATTAAGTGAGGCGTGGCTGTCTTAAGCACCAGGTCAGCACCCACTGTCACAAGAGAAGTAACACACATCCGCTCTGCCAGCGGATGGAGTCGGTAACCTTCGCTCACTCACAGGACTGTTGAGCGCCCCCAGGGAGAGGAGGTATGTGAAGACTCGGCTAACCAGAGTGCTACCACTGCGCTCCTTGCACACTGTCTTAAAACATCCTACTTTCAGAAGAAACATCCCACAGGAAGCCGGGTATAGTGGGGCACGCCTGTAATCCCAGCACTCAGGAGGCAGAGGCAGCAGGATCATAGTGAATTTGAGGCCAGCCTGAGCTCCATGGAGAGATACTGACTCCAAAAAACAAAAAACAAAACAAAACCAAAAAGAAAACACAGGGGTTAGATATAAGGAAAACAAAAAAGACCTCTCTTTTGCTTCTGGGCCATAAGGCAGTGGTTTAGCCACACCATGGGCTGCCACCGTGACAGGATGCGTGGGCACAAGCCCCAAAGCAACAGAACCAACAAGTCATGGCCTGAAACATCTACAACTGCGAGTCAAATGCAAACCTTTTGTACGAGACTGTGAGAGAGAGAGATTTAATCATGTTCATGATTTGATTTGTTTTAAGTCACTGGGCACAAGGGCCAGGGTAAATTTTCATGGTTGGAGGAATTCTTTGAGGCAGGCAAGGGGGACATCTGGTTTGGGATTCCTGGGCCTGCACAGCCCTTCCGGGGGCCGCATGGTGGGACCCCCTGGATGTCTTACCTTCCTCTGGTGCCTCTCGAAGACAAGCACAAGAGTCAGGGTCAGGCTCACTGCAGCCAGAGTCACAAGAAGCATGGCCGCCCAGTGGTTGCCCAGGGCAAACATCTGGCTGGTGGAGTAGATATTGGCCCACACCACCACGTAGAAGACCTGCAAGGCGCCAAGGGAGAATGCAGTCAGGAACATCAGCCACACTGAAAGGACACCCTGTGGACATCCTGCCACCCTCCTGGGCCCCAACAGGTCACAGAGCTAAGAGACCTATGCAGACACTGGGTTTATGGGCGTGACCTCATGTTCCTTGTTTACAAGCAGAAGTCAAGACCACGGCTTAGAAGCCCTTCGTCCTTCTTTCTAGAAAAAGGCAGGAGTCTCTGGAGTGAATGTGTTGATCCCTGCACTTACCATGCAGCCTTCACAAGTTATGACACCTCTCTGAGCCTCTGTCTCCTCACAGAGCTGTTACAAGGGTTCCCACGGTGACCTATGTCACAGCCCCACACATATGAGGGGTTGATGCTAGTTCTGCCCCAATCCCTTGTCCCCAGCAGTGAGAGGTGGTGCCAGCTGTGCAGTCTCACCACCAACATAAAGCAGTAGCGGCTCATAGTGGCTAAGGGCACAGATGAGGAGCTGGACTACTCGGGTTCAAACACTAGCTCGGCCAGGCATGTGTGTGTTTATGTATGCACATGTGTACTCATACGTGTACAACTGTCCTTACTAGCTGTGCTCAAAATTGCCATGAATGCTGCTGCAAGGTGCCCTCCAGCAGGAACCCAAGCTTGTAAAAACATGACAGTGTGTCCTCCTCCACCTTATTCACTGAATTTAGCTCCATGCAACTTCTGACTCTCCCCCAAAGTCAAAATGACCATGTATACAGTTTGAGTGAATACAGGACAGGAAGACAGCCACAGTAATGCACCTGATGCAACTGAAGACACTCACGAAAGAGGACTTCCAGAACTGCTTCAGAAAGTGGAAAGAGCAATGGGTGGGGTAAGTGTACTCAAAGGCACGGGGTGTGAGGGAGATTAAAGGCCACATGTCTTTTACTGTCATCATTTCTTTTTAATTTAACCACTCACCATATTTTTTGATCATACCGTGTGTTCACATCCATGATTGCTATCCTTTATGTGGGGACCTGGTGACACCATTCTCCCACACACTTCCTTCGATACCAAATCCAGGTCCATGTGGCATTGCTCCTTCCCAGGCACGTGGGTCACCAGCCTCCAATCCCTTAACCCCAGTCCCTGGGCACAATGCTGCACTGGGCAGTGCAGTGGGGCCAGGGCAGCTCAGCATGCAGCCGCCTCCTCCTTACCACTGCGAAGGCCAGCCGCATGGGCCTGGAGTTGTAGACAATGTATCTCCTCACTTGTGGCTCCAAGAGGGCGCTCTCAGCCAGGCTCCTGTACTGGTCGGCAGGGAGCTGCACGGGCAGCCAAAGGAAAGGATCCATCAGCCACAGAAGAACCACCTCTGGTACCCTCCAGCCAGCGAGTGCACCATGCCCACCTCTTGTGACTGTCACATGGAAGGGGGATTAGGACATTCTGGGCAGCACCAGAGGGCAGAATGCATAGCCCAAAGCACTGGGTAGAAACCCCAGGAGCGGCATCACACAGAAGGGACAGGCTGAGATGCAGGAGGACACCCGCAGATGGCCTCCACAGCCTGAGATCAGCACCTCATAGCAAGCACAGGGCTGCTGAAAGGTTAAGGCACAGGCCCTGGAGTCAGGTGGCCCAGGGCCCAGCTCTTACTGCGCCACTTACAAGTATGAGCTATGTGACCTAAAGCAAGTTGGTCCTTCCTCTGAGCCTCAGCTTCCCCCTCTACAAAATGGGGGGAGGTGCCCACCATGTCAGGTTTGGATGTGTATAAAATAAGTTCACACAGAAATACTGCTTGGCACAGTGCTGGCTGCATGTTGAACCTGGGACAGGCAGTGCTGCCAGCCATATGGCAAACAGGAACATCTATTTACACAGTCCAAAGTGCCTATTCATCTTTCTGCCCCAAACTAACTACCACATGCACAGGGCCCATGAAAGCAGACTAAGAACACAGAATTAACACACTAAAAATTTTATTTAGTAATATGGAGCTGGGTATGATGGCACACACCTGTAATCCCAGCCTGGGGTGGGGGGACCTGCAGCAGGAGGATCTCCATGAGTTTGAGGCCAGCCTGGACTACACAGTGAGTTCAAGGCCAGCCTGAACTACATAGCGAGACTCAATCTCAAAAGAAAGAAAGAAGAAAGAAAGAAAGAAAAAAGGAAGGAAGGAAGGAAGGAAGGAAGGAAGGAAGGAAGGAAGGAAGGAAGGAAGGAAGGAAGGAAGGAAGGAAGGAAGGAAAAAGAGAGACAGGGAGGGAGGAGGGAGAAAGAAAGGAAGGAATATGGCAGAACAACCTACACACTGTTCACAAGCAGGCAAATCCAATCTGAAAACAAAAGTTGAAGGAAGATGCTCCTTTTCACAAAGGCAGAAAGGAAACAGCAAGGAAGATGCCAGTGGTACTCAAGGGCTTAGCACTACTTGCCTGGAAAATTTTTGCATGGTAACAAAAATGTTATAAGCAAAAATGCAATTCAGTTTTAAAGAAGCTACCCAGGAATGAAGTCACATATCTGTAACCTAACACTCTGATGAGAGGCTGAGGCAGGAGGATCACAAGTTCAAGACAAGCCTGGACAACTTGGTGATCTAGTGAGATGCTGTCTACAAATGAAAAATAAAGTACTGAGGATGTTGCTCAGTGTTAAGACCCTGGGTTTAACCCCACATACTGGGGAGGAAAAAAGCAAATTCTAAAATCTTCAGGCAAAAATGAGGAGTGTGTGTACCCCCACCCATGAGCAGTCACCGTTAGTTCACACAGGAAAGGCACCATGTAGGGCTTTGGGAGAAGAAGAAACCACACCTATGGCACCTCACACCAACAGCAAGAACTGCGATTCACTGAGCATTTGCTTGGGCTGAGGACAGTACGCTTGCTCCTTGGTGCTACTTCATTTAATCTTAACAAAAACTGCACTGAGTAAGCACTAACCACATTGTCCTCGCCTGCAGATGATGAGACAGAGGCTCCAAGAGTGTAATTCACCTGCTCAAAGTTAAACTGGACCTGCACTCAGAGGCAGGAGTATGTGAAGTGTGGCCCTAGGTTCACTACATGGGAAGGAACTGTATCATGATGTAACGAATTCAAGAGAAATTTCCTTTGCAGGTGCAGAATGCAGGTCCCTCTCCTGTGATGCCCTTCCTCCTGCCCCTCCCCCAGCATGCTATTTATCCTTCAAGACCCCACAGCAACTCCACTCCTCTGAGAAGCTTTCATAACTACTCGCCTATAGGCAATTTTGTCATTTTCTTTCATGAATGTCTTCAAAACCCTGCACATTCCTCTGCTGTGGTGTTTATGTCATGCTGTCCTGATTTATCCAACATAGGAATGTGGGCACTGTATCCTGTTCACTTCTGCACCACTCAGCTAACTAAGTGCCTGGCACAGAGTGGGCTGCCCAAAGCACACAGGTGCTAACCGAATGAACTGGGAAGTCAGGACAGCTGGAGCACACGCAAAACACAAAGGGTCCAATAAATGTGTGAGTAGCTGGATGGTGGGAAGGATGGATGGATGGATGGATGGATGGATGGATGGATGGATGGATGGGTGGATGGAAAGATGGAAGGAAAGATGGATGAGTAGACGTACAGACAGACGATCAGGTAGAAAATAGACTCAATGAAAGCCACACTCACCTGAATGCCCCAGGCCTGCAGCTGCTCTTCTGCGGCTCCCAGGTCAAAGGAGATGGGTGCACAGGTATTGTCAACCCGGAGGACTGAGAGGACCTGGCCATTGTGCAGCTCTGAAAGCAGATCAGAGTTTCAGCTGGTGGAGTGAGAGCCACGCATCACCCCTCAAGCAGTGAGGACCTTCTTGTGACAAGGGGGGGACAGAATGCATGTCCTTGGGTCCCTAAGGACTGGATTTGACTAGAAAGCCCCAAGGAGACAGAACTGACGCAATGAAAGGTGGCTCCTCAGATACAATGTGCAACTGAGAAGAACTTCCCAAGATGGCAACTTCCCCACAAAGACTAGCAGTGGTGAGTCCCTCCATCACAGGGCTGTAGGAACGCAGCCCGAACCCCTAACTACACCGAAGGCCTGGTACATATTTATTCAGGCACTACAAAAGAAGTTCAACTTCTCGACTTAAATTTCCAGTAGGTTCTGAATCTACGTAAGTTATGGTATAAGTGAGTCAAACTAGTTATAGTACAGCAATACCCCCCAATATGTCTCTACTCCCTAGACCCTATGGATATGCCACCACCCATGGCAATGGGGAATTAAGGGTGCACAAAGGAGGAAGGTCACAGATCAGCATATCCTAGGTCACCCAGAGGGACCCAGTGTCATCCTAGGGGAAGAGAGAGGTGGAAGCACAGTCAGAGGGAGATGTGCTGGCAAGAAAGGCCCAGAGGTTGTACTGCTACTGGTTTTGACCAGGGAAAAAGGGACCACAAGCCAAGGAATGCAGGCGGCCTCTGGGAACTGGGAAAGGACAAAAAACTGAGTCCCCCACAGAGCCTCTAATAAGGAACACAGCCCTGCTGAGTCCCTGATGTCAACTCAGTGAAAACCACATCAGACTTCTGATCTCAGAACCACCAAGAAATGTACTTATGGCCCTTAGCCAGTAAGTGAGCCAAACTGCTAGTCATTTTGTTAAAGCAACAGTTGGAAAGTAATCCACTGATTTAACCTCTCCTGTCATAGTCCATTTTCTGCTGCTCTAACAGAATGTACCACAAACTGAGTAAATCAAGCACAATAGAAGGTTTCTTTGGCCCACAGTGTTACATGTAGGGAGTCCAAGATCAAAGTGCCAACCCCTGGTGAGGGCCTGGGGCTGCGTCACGATATGGCAGAAGGAGAAGTGAGCATGCACCTGAGAGAGGAAAACTGGGCTGAATGCATCCTGTTTTATTAGGAACCACTCTGGATGTAACTAACCCATTCCATGTTGACGACATTAATCTACCACAGGGGCAGAGCCATCCTGACCCTGTCACCTCTTCCAGGCCCCACCTCAACACTCAGTGGCCATGGAGCTCCTATGTGAGTCTAAGAAGGGACACTCAAGCCACCACCAAGCACGTCTTCAACACATTCAACATATGAGGTCTTTATTCCCTCAAAAAACACCCATCAACCCAGGCTGGTCACCAGAGCTACCCAGACGCTCGCTTACAGCGCTGAGATGAGGCTAGATGGGGCGAAAGGCCTGGGATGAAATCCCCCCAGCCCAACTCTCTGGCTTCAGCCTCTGGATAAAGTGTTGGGCTCTCCTCCCCACACGTCCAAGGCTATGTGACCCACAGTCAGTAGCTAGAGGGGTCATGCACACACCAGCCCTGAGCCAAGACCCCAGCACAGGGCAGGCACAACTGCAGACGCACTCTTATACACTGTCTGTGGCCACTGCCTACACAGGGAGAGAGGCATGAACCATAAATAGTCTCTCTGCTGGTCCAGAGCTCCTGCTGTACTGGATCATTCAAATCCAAATGGCTGGTTCCACCTTCCTGGTATCCCCGGCGCTCCAAGCAAGTTCCTGTCCTCTGCCTCACTCAGTCCGTCACTGAGCCGTGCTGCCGGGGCCAATGAAATGACCAGATCCACACACCTCCGGGCATCCTCACAGTCTTAACCTCTGCAGTAGGTTTCTCACTGGCTTCTCTACATCTGCTCTTTCTCCTGCAATGTATTCCCCCACAGAGCAGCCACAGCACAAATCTGATGACACCGATCCCTCAGGGAATGCTTTCTCTAGCTCCTGAGCTCTGTTGTCAAAAACCATTCTTAGCAAGCTGAAAGGACACAGAGCCTTCTGTCAGATTTACCCTGAGCTAAACCCATTGCTTCTGCTCCTTAAACATGGATTGTTCTCTCCTACCCCAGGACCTTTGCATATGATTTCCACTCCCTAGAACACTTCCACCCAGCTTCTCCTACTTAAATTGTGTACATACAAGGGACTGAGATATAGCTCGTGGCACAGTGCCTGTCTGGCAAGTACAAGGTTCTGAGTTCAGTTCCCTAAATCCTATATATGCTTTCCATACCAGTTCACTGATAACTTTTCCCAGGGGCCCTCAGCAACATTCTCAACACATACAAGATCCAATCCTACAACCTACCCACAGCTGCCTGCTGATCTCCTTCACAGGCATCAAAGATAAATACATGTTCCTGCAATTGTTCCATTACACACATATCGAATGACTTGGTTAAGGTTTCTCTTCTTTCCCCACCACACTATACACTTCCATATCGGACTGTTCATCACTGAATCCCTGGAGTTGACTTCAGTGCCTAGGACACATGTCTGATGCATACATAAATTAATATGAAGCCAGGCATGATGGCACATGCCTATGATCCCAGCACTCAGGAAGCTGAGGCAGAAGTATCACCATGAGTTTGAAGCCAATGTGGGCTACATAGTGAGTTCAAGGCCATCCTGAACTACAAAGTGAGAACTTGTCTTTAAAAAATAATAATAATCATAATCATAATAATATGAAGGGACTTTGGTCCTCAATCCTGAATCTTGATGGGATTTTTGTTTGTGCAACAAAGGTCTCACTATTGTAGTCCAGGCTGACCTTGAACTCATCCAGGTTGACCTCAAACGCATGATCTACCAAGTTCGGTGACCTGCATGTTGGGATAACAGGTGTGGGCCATGACACCAGCTGGTAGGGTTCTTTTCAGAGTTCCATAAAATGCACAAGTCTGCATCTTGTCAAAAGGGACTTTATCTTTTCCCTCTCCCTTCCCCCTCTCCTTTTGGGAGGCGTGAGGGATACAGAGAAGGCACAGCCAGGCAGCCTTGGGATTCCAGTCACAGCCGGGCCTGTCACTAATGTCATAAACTTAAAGAACCAATTTAAATCTCTGGGCTGTCCCCTCCCCTAGAGGACAGTCACAGCCACCGCAGAAGACACTGCCAATCATCAGCAAGATGGTAAAACCAGAGGATTTCCCACAAAACGGATGCCAAATTATTGGCCTGTTGTTGCCATATTTAAAACGAAGCTGGTCAGAATTCAAAAGTTACAATAAACCAAGAATTACTTATTTGTATTTGTTGGTGTTTTTATCCTCCCACACCATCCCAGAAGGATAAAAAGTGGCTTCATAAAAATAAAACATAAAAAGATAAAGAGGAAATGGAAGAATATGCAAATAAAGACTAGACAAAAAGAAAATAAAGGCTGATGACAAGAACAGGCCCTGGGCGCGGGAGCCTAACTCTCAACCAGGCACTGGGCTGAGGCTCCCACCCCCACTTCGCTGACTCCTCCAAGACCCCTAAGGAGGTGGCATTCCCGGGGAAAGGGGGCTCTGCCTCAGCCCCGCTCCCAGTGGGGAGTGAGAGCCCCACACAGTTCGACTCCCTCCCTGGCCCTCTGCCCAGCAGGTGTTGTCAGAACACTGCAAAAATTTCTCACTGTGTCTTTGTTCACCTTTCAAACCAAGAGTTCTGGATTCTCAGCAACACTGTTTCTCCTCTGTCCCTTCAAAGGAGAACAGCAAGGCCTCATTCAGAGATAGTTGTTTTTACACTTAGGCTAATAAAAGCTACCAAAGGAAAAAAAGTGTGTGCACGTACACACACACACACACACACACACACACACACACACACACACGGACAGTATAATTTCCTACAAAGGAACAAGAACTGCCTTGCCAAAAACCAGGAGAGCAAAGTCTTTAAAGTCCTGCAGGTAAATCACTCCACTCCCTTCTGTCCCACTACTGGGTGTGCACATGTACAAACTGCTTCCCTAATTAGAGTACACATAAAAGGAACCCTTGTTTTGAAGCAGCCAAGATACAAACACGGCACAAAGCCCCTGCCCTTCTGCAGCTTACATTTTTTTTCACTGGTGCTGGGGATAGCATCTAGGGAGTCTCAAATGCTAGGCAAGTGCTCTACAACAGAAGGAACAGCATGTACAAAGGCCCTGTGGCAGAACAGCACACAAAAGAACAGAGGAAGGCAGCAGAAACCACTAGGACAGTCCTTACAAGCTGGTGGATAAGGGATCTTCATGCTAAGTCCAGTGGGAGACACTGACGCTAAAGCAACACGGCTGCATCTGGCTTTGAGAAAGAGCCCTCCTGCTGCCATGGAGAGAGGGGGTAATGCAGAACAGTTGGGAGGCACAGGTCAAGTACAGAGTGATGAAGGGAGGCAGGGATGAAGAGAACCAGGTAGAAATGAAAGAAGGTGGCCCAAAAGCGATTCTGAAGCCACCCACCGCGTGAAAGGCCTCTCTGTGCCCCTCTGCTGCCCCCATTCATGCAACCTGAGCCCAGATCAGTGAGAGGCACAGAGGGGAAGGGAGAAGGAAGGGTCACAACCTTACCTTGTCCCCACCTCGGAGGGCTCCCTCCAGGCAGCGCACTCCAGCCAGGGGAGGAGGTGGGCAGTGGGCTGGCTGCCCCGCCGCCGGGATCCATCTGTGGCTGACAGGCCATGGCAGGGAGCCAGGGAGGGTCTACTTCTTCCTGGAGCTGTGGTTCACGCTGGAGGGCCGGGTCAGCTCCACTCCCTTTCAGAAAACAATGCAAAAAGGAACTTCAGGAGGGGCCTGAGCAGGCTGGGCTTTTCAGAGCTGAGGCAAAAGTCACAAAAGGCCAGGGAGGGGCACCAGAGTCTTTATGCTGACTGTGGTCTGTCTGACCAGACTGAGGAAATTTCTTAGAGAGAAGAGAGGAACTAAACACCCTCAGGGCCTCAACTGAGCACTTCCCTTCTCCTCTTACATCTTCTCTAGGTCGTAAAACGCTACAGACCCACAGGGCACTCGAAGGCTGACCAGGTCCCACTCGCAGCGGTCTGGAGCTTCTGCTCCCTTACTAAGTAGATACCCCAGGTCACCAGGCAGGGGACAGGTACAGACATTTTAGGAGCTTTGTTTAGCCACAGGATCTCAGGGAGCTTCCCACAGACACTGCAAACTATACGGGAAAAACATCAGAGGGTGTGAAACATAAATCAGAAAAGATGACTACCACGAAAAACAAAAATATCCAGACAGACAATCAGGTTCCCTAGCTGAGACAGTGGGGGTTTGTGCTCAAGAACATGGACTCCAGGGTCAGACTTAACCAGGTTAATTAAATCCTAGCCCCACTACTAGTTAAGTACACTTAGGCACATGATTTAACCTCAGAGCTCCACCTCTTCAAATCAAAGAACTCACCAGACCTCTACGCCTCCGCAAAGAATGACAGGTATAAAGGACACAAGGCAGAGCCAGGTGAAGTGGTCACACTCATAATCTCAGCACTCCTGGAGGCTGCAGCAAGAAGATCGAAAGTCAGAACCTGGCCTTGCGAAATTCAGCCACTTGGAGAAACTCTGCCTCAAAATAAAAAAAATAAAAACCCGGCCTGAGGAACTAGTTCAGTGCAAAGGTCCTAAAATCAATCTCCAGGACCACCAAAACTTACTAAGTTAAAGGACATACAGCAGCATCTGGAACAAATGATGCATGCCGTGGATATTAGCTCTTTAGAAACAAATTCATAAGCCAGGTGTGGCCATGCACACCTGTTATCTCAGCACTCTGTGTCAAATTCAAAACCAACCTGGGCTACAAAGTAAGCTGAAGACCACCTGGATTGCACAGCAAGACCCTGTCTCAAAAAGTTAAATAAATAAGTAAATAAATAAATAAGAAACAAATTGTTCGGTTGTTGTTTGGAGATTTGACAGAGCTGTTGTGCCTGCGCCAAGAATTTCATTTTGAGCTTCCAAGCAGCCAAAGCTGGGAACAGGGAAACAGCATCAGTTAAATAGTCACCTGTAAGGAGGAGAAATAAACGCAAAGTAGCGCATTTGGCTCTAAAAGGTGCCAGAAACACCTTCAAAGCCTCCAGAGCCAGGACACTGGGAGGCTTAAGGCACTGCCCTAAGATACTTTCCTCATCAAAAGCAGTGATACTCTTTATGGGTGTCTCTTAGATGGAAACCTGTCATCTCCAGGCCACCTGCTCTGGCAGCCACTTGCACTGCACCCTTTTTATGTGTCACCTGGGAATCTGAGAATTTCCCCTTGCCACATAAAATCAGGCTGAGTTCCCTGGAATGGCACCCAGGCCTGCTAAAAGTCTTGCCCAGAGCCCACCAGAATCTGCCTTCATGGCCATGGTTGGTGGTAATGTTATAGGCAGCTGAGTTAGATAGAAATATTATAGGCAGTCAGACAGGGCCAGGCCCTCAAAGGAGCCAACATGAAAGAAAAGATAGCCTGGCATAGTGGTGCACCCCTGTAACCCCAGCACTCTGGAGGCTGAGGTAGGAGGATCGTCTTGAGTTCAAGACTAGCCTGGGCTACAAAGTGAGCTCAAGGCCAGCATGAACTGCACAGCGAGACCCTGTCTCAAAAGGACAAAAAAAAAAAAAGAAAGAAAGACAAGATACCTGCAGGCCACACCTCAAGACAAAAAGACTAAACAAATACACCCACACATCTCCCCAGGTATAAATATCAAGGATTGATACTCTAAATATGTAGCCATCACCTTGGAGAGTCATTGACCCTTATGGGAAAAGCCCCTGTTCTGTATTCCTGTCTGCTTGCTATAGGACTTGCTCCCCATTTGATCCCAATTTGATCAAATTTAGCTGAACAATTCTTATTGGCTGACCATAGTTTTGTCCATTTCCCCTACCTTGGACCCGCCTCACCTCAAGGTTTTGCTCTATAAAACTCCCTAGAAAAAAAGAGTCTGGAGTTAGCCCACTTAGGGCCCCCTTGTCCCTCTCTTGGACAGAAGCTTTCTTTCCCTCAATAAGTATATTCTGCTCTTAATCTCCATTGTTCCTAAAATTCATTCTTCGGTTTTAGAGAACACGAACTTGAACTGGTCCCAGATATGGTTCAGGTTGGGAGTTTTTATTTTCCTGTATCAGTAATGGGGAAGCCGTTCCGGCTTTGGGCAGCACACTTGAGAGCAAGCCTGTCCCAGGCTGCTGTCACTGGTCAGGACCCCTACGGGGGAACCTGATCTTCATGTTCCCATCACCTTCTGCCTCTCTCAACACTTAACACAGGACCAGCTATACGATGTGTGGGGCCCAGGGCAAAATAAAAACGTAGGCCCCTTGTTCAGATGTGATGAATTTAAAGATGGTGATAGCAACCAAACTAAATTGGGGGAAGGCTGTCAGTGGGGGACCTGTAAGCTGGTTACATGACACCTGAAGCTGGCCCTGACTTTAAGCTCCAAAAGGTTACTTGGGAGTCCTGCCTCCCAACAAAAATACATAAAAGATAGAACCAGATGTGGTGTAATCCTAGCACTCTGGGAGGCTGAGGCAGGAAAACTACAGATCAAGCACACCCAGGCAACTTAGTGACATGTGAAACCCTACCTCAAAAGTAAAAACTAAAAATAAGAAAGAGGCTGGGAATGTACTTCAGTGCAATATGGGTTCAATTCTCAGTACTGGGGGAATAAAAAGAATAAATAAAAGATCTTTTAAATTAACAATGGTCACACGCTTGCCCAGACTTTCTCTATAGCCAGAAAGCTGCAAAATGTTATAAAGAGAATGAAGACTTAAGACTCAAAATGCCTGGACTTAAATTCCTGCTCAGCCATGCATGTATCCTGTGCCATTCACCACCCAGGAATCCAATGGGAACCTTGCTATGCCCATCTATAAAAGGGGGACGAGGGCGTCTGCCTGGCTCAGCTGTTATGGAGCTCGGACAGAAGCGATGCAAGCATGACATCCAGTGTTCTGCCTGTCATACAGACCCCTTTCCTCAAAATGTTTCCCCTGCTTCAGAGGGACAACTGAAGAGCAGAGGTTGTGAAGTGACCTGCTGTTAGCTGGGCAGTCATCAGTTTGGGAACCAGGGAAGAATTCCAGCTATGTGGCTCCAGAGTCCAGGCTCACAACTTCCACGCCTTGCACTCTGGACCCTGGTCTGGCTGTCTCCGAGACTGTTTCTGGAAATACCTTGAAGCACAACTGGTTCAAAGAAACTGCATGTTCAGGTGTGACCTAGAAACAAATTCCAGGCAGCCTAAGATGCTCCCCTAGAGAGGTCAGGGTCTTCTCTCAGCCAGCCATGGCACTCTCAGATACACTGAGCACTTCCCAGCCAGTCTGACCATGCCTCACTTCCTTCCTCTCACCTTGTACCCCCAAAAGACACAGATGACCCCTGAAGCCCTTCTCTACTTTATCTGATGACCTGCTAGGCCCATGGGGAAACAGAACTCTTGCATCCAAGCTCCAAAGAACCCAGGGACATTGTGGCTAGGAGCCTGCAGCCAGAGAAGCTGTACTGCAGCCTCACAGATTTCTTCGGGATCCAGCTGCAGGCAAGCACTTTGCACAAGCTGGAGTCGCAAAGGTCTGAGGTTCCATTCAGTACAAAATCACACATAAATCCAAGGTCTCGCGAAACAATCATGGCATCGCAGGTGGCTCCATGAAGTCCCAATCAGCAGTCTTCATTCATTCACTTGAGGCTGTTCTGTGCAATAGCTAAAAGTAACCAGCCCGGTCCTGCCACTTCTCATCTAGGTGACCCTGAGCAAATTACTGAACTTCTTACTGCCTCAATTTCCTGCCTCAGAAGTGGGTATAATGATGGTAACCTTCAATTGTTGTGAAGTTCAGCGTTCACACAGGTAAATTACTCAGAACAGCACTGGGAAAACCACAATCACTTAAAGAACATAGCTGTCCTTATGTTTACTGAAACAGAGATCAAGTCTGAAGTCCCCTCTCAGCCCTCCATCCTGGGGATTACCATCTGCTGGGAAAGGCAGACTTGCCCAGAATTACCGAGCAGATAAGGACCAAAGAAGGCAGTAAGAAGGAGCGGCCTGGGGTGGGGGACAGATCCTGTAGGTTTCCTAGAGAAGAGGAGGCTTCTGGGCTTGGCAAAGGGAGAAGCGAGAACAGTCAGTACCAAGCAGGTACACGTTCAGATCAAAAGCCAAGGTGGGCCCTTTAGGGCAGCTGGAACTGTGCCCCGATTGTCTATGCGCCCACCTTGCACCCAGCCCCTCTTCCACACCAAAGGCTGCAGAGCATAGGAGGGGGGACAGCAAGACCCCAAGGGGACCTGACTGTTACCCCTCTGGGTGTCAGGGCCCCATCCTCCTCAGCCCTGCGGCAGTACAGGCAGAGCACCAAGCCCCAGGATGCAGGTAGAGTAGACGGCAGAGCAAAGCCTTGGGACGGGGCCACTACCTGGGTACGGTCTAGACTTCCGAGCTCCTTTGAGAATAATGCATTTTGTCCCAGCTTTCCAGTCCTCCACCTCCTCACACAGGCTCAACTCCCCAGAGGTTTTTCTCTCCTGACACCCGCTGCCCAGCCTCCGCAGCAACTATGTGGCAGCCTGAGATTCCTCATAGGTAAAGAGAAACTACAGTCTTCCTCCTCAGCCTGGTTCCCTTTTGTTGTTTTTTTAAACTGGTAATCCTACAAGAGATAAGAGGACCTATCACAAAGTTTTGCAGAGGAAAAACCTAGAGAGAGGAGTCTAGCTCCCGACGTGGACAGTAAGTCCCAGGAAACAAACTAAACTATCTAAGACCAAGGCATCACCCAGAGCAAGCCAGAACTGAAACCCGGCTCCTCGAGGCCAGAGATGGCCCACCGCAGACGGCCTAGCCGGCCAGCCTGGGGCCAAGGCCCAGCTGCTGTCTCTGCCTTCCAGTCTCGTGCGGTTCTGCTGCCTGGGAAGGGACGGAGGGGTCTGCTTCACCCCGGAAAGCGCCCCAGGGAGAGCAGCTGCCACATCCACCCGCTGGGAAGGGGTCCAGAGGCGCGCGCAGCCAGGGCCACACGGGCCCTCTGGCGCCAGCCAGGCCGAGCCGGAGGCGCCGCGCGGCCCCGACCCGGGATCGCGGGCGCACGGGCGCGCGCACACTCACCGCCTCTACGGCGCCGCCGCCACCGCCGCCCGGGGACGCGGAAGGTCGGGGGCGCCGCGCCCCTCAGCGCCGCAGCGTCTGCGCCCGCCGCCAGCGCAGCCCGCCTCCCCGCCGCAGCACCGCCCTCTCGGCCCGCCCAGGTCTGTCGGCGCTCAGTCACCAGCACCGGGGGAGGTGCTCGCTGGCTCGCCCAGCCCGCAGGGAGCGCATCTCCCAGGCCCCGGCCCGGCCGACCTGGGAGGCCGCGATTCCTCAGCCGCGTCCCCCACCCCCGGGGCGCCGGAAGGGCACGCGCTCCGCGCCTACCGCGTGCGTCGGATCTGGGGTTCAGCGCTGCACAGGAGCTCCCGAGCCTGGACGCGCTCCCGCGGGGTCAGCACTCCTGGGTAACACAGAATCACGGGATCCGGTGGTGAGGCAACATCTGGGATCAAAAGTTTCTCAGAGACTTGTTTATAATGAAAAGTGGTACCCGGGATCCTGAGTAAGAGCATGGTTTCGGGTCATTTTCCCAGCGTGTCAATCCAGGTCTCTCCGCCTCTAGTCCTAGAGTTTGGGGGAAAAGCCCTGGTCCCTGGGGTCCCAACGGAGCAGCTGAGCCACCTGCCCCATAACTCCAACTTTAATGAACATGGCCGTAGTGGGAAGCACAGATAAAGAGGTTCAAGACCTATCTTGGAAAGGGCTGACATAGCATTGGGGTTTTATGAAAAAAATTACATGTCCCTGCAGACCCTGAAAATCACCCGTTACTCTTACCGCGATGCCCTCCTGCCTGGAAGGGAGATGGGATGGGTTATGCAAATTTAGGGCTAATAAACCTTGTAACAAGACACTTCTCAAATGATTAACCTGCCTCACCGAGCTGAGCAGGGCTCCCTCCCATAGTTTTAAGGTTGAAAAGTACTAAAATGAAGCCTTACCCCGCATTTAGTTACCCATTGGGCATCTGCAGGCCTAGCCTCTCGTTCCTGTTAGAATATCTTCTTTGGCAGATTATTTAGCTTCTCTGTGCCTTCGGTAACTTTAAAAATCACTCATTAGATTTATGGTGTGTGAAGATGGAATGAGATCATAGGAAGTGTTGGAAACTACCAGACGCGTTGTACCTGCTCACTAGTGGTCACAACTGCCAGACAATCGCCCACGGGGCACAGCCACACTCTCGCCGCGTGCTGTCACCCTGCACGGTCCACTCTTGGAAACCACCTATGTTGTGTATTTTTCTTTAGATCACACAGGTACGGGGTGCGTATTTATGCAAAAGCAAACAGATGCTGTTGCCCTGTGTTTTTCTCTTTTGAAAGGAGGGATGGGGGATTGACCAGGGCCTTCACACTGAGCTACAGCCCCAGTCCTTTTAATTTTTTTTTCTTCATTTTGAGACAGGGTCTCAGTAAGTTGCTCGGTTGCTGAAGCTAGGCTCAAATTTTGGATACTCCTGCCTCAGCCACCCAGATACTGGGATTACACACATATCACAACTGGCTGGTACCCTACTTTTTCATGCAACAAAGTAGTGGGGTATTCACACCTTGCCAAAACACTCCAGTCCACCTCATTTCCTTTGAAGGGTTCCTAAACTTCCATATACAGTAGAAAGGGCTTGCCTTGACTGGCCCTGCCCTTTTGATGGGCCTGTAAATGGTTCCCACTCAGGCAGACCTGAGGTTCTGGGATGTACAAGTTCACATGATTGCCACTGTTTCCATTTTTACTAGGATACTTGCATTCCTTTTTAATTTCAACAGATCCTGAGAAACTGCTGGGGAATGCAGACCACAGGACTGACTTGCCTGCATGTTCAACCAACGAGGAGTCTCAGCGCTTGGAGCCAACAAGCATTAATCAGCAATCTAAGCAGCAGACGCTACCCAGGTGCCATTGTTCCCCAAGCTGTGGGCTCTGAAAATGCAGTTCACTTCTTTATCAGCAAGTCCACGCGGGTGCCCCTAGGTGCCATGCATTATTGTGGGCAGGAGGGAGCACTGCATGGAAGGTCCCTATGAAGTAAAAACAGTTGGAAGGCATGGGAACAAGAGACCCGAGGAGCTTTACTACATGCTTGATCCGGTACCAAAAGGGATAACGATGCAGGGGTGAAGCCCAGTCCCCACCTCTGTAAACCCTGCCTGTCTAGCAAGACCTACCTCCTCCATGAAGCCAGCTGGTCTTGCTGCCCCTTCAGCAGGCTGCCTTCATACCTCCTCCCGCCTGCTGGTCACTCAGGCACAGCTTACACATGGACACATCAGTCCCCTAGACCAGGGAGGCACAGAAGACAAGGCCTTTGGATCTGGCAGCCCTGCTCAGTCCTGTGCCAGGGTGGGGGGGGGGTCCATGGAGAAAAGGCAACAAAACCCAGTACAAGGGGAGTAAAATCCAGTCAAGGCTGCTGGAAAGCCAACTTTGGTAGTGATAGCTTGATGGACTCACAGAGGCCTCTGTGCTGTGGTGATCACAAGCCACCCCCATCCCCAACCTATCCTGGACTAATCTTTAGTTTTCTCAAGCCCCTGAAACCCCTAAGCTCCATGAATACAGGGGCTCTTTCAGTTCCTCCTCTACCCCAGTTCCCGCTCACTTCCTGTTCTCAGTGGCTGCCATTCCCTCCCATCTGGAAGGTGCGCCTCAAAGCCCAGCTCTACCTCATCACCTAATTCACTGCCAGGGACCCACTGGCAGGGCCGTTCATCTGGGAGCCCTTTCCTGTCCTGGGCCTAGATCAGTCCCCTCTACCAGTTAGTGTATGGTGCAGTTCTCCCTTCTCAAAAACAGAATAGCCAGCATGGTGTCACACACCTATAATCCTAGCACTAGGGAGGCTGAGGCGGGAGAATCACCATGAGTTCAAGGCTATCCTAGGCTACAAAGTGAGTTCAAGGCCAGCATGAATTACATAGTGAAACCCTGTCTCAGAAAACACACACACACACAAACACACACACAAATAAAACCTTTTGGCCACCAGGCTTCTTATACCCATGCCCACAGCTATCCCAGCATGCTGTCCCCGATGCATCTGGGTACTGATTAGACAGACGGATAAAATCAGGTAGAAAGGAAATCGGGGCGCTAACTACAGGTTAATCCAAAAGACCACAAATCCCACCAAAGCCACTATTACTCAGCACTTGCTCCATCTGTCCAGCTGTGTTTGCAAGGGTCACAGACCACATCAGAGGGCGAACTGCCAAACCTATTTAGCAACCTGCATGAAGTAACAGAACGAACTCTTCAGACCTGGCAGAACCTTAGTGTCACAGAAGATAGTACAGGAGGAACCTCAGAACTGCTGGGAAAGTAAGTGAAATGGCAAAGATCAAAAATTAGATCTGATTTTTTGGAAGTGGTCTGCCAGTTACAGATCCAATGACATTTCTAAACATTTTTCAAAACATACTGTTGAAAACATCATCATGGCCTGACTAGCATCAAATCAGACAGCAGTTCAGACTGAGAAGTTAGATGGACCTGGGTTCAATGAGGATTTGTCACTAATGACCTCTGTCACCTTGGGTAGTTGACTGGATCTCTCTGGGCGTCAGTCTCCTATTTGTAAATAGGAATAACACCCATCTCAGATAGATGGCGAGCTCAAGGATGTACATAAAGCATCTTGAGTTGATGTTTATAAAAATGAACTGTTTAAAAATTACTTCTAACACTTTTATAGAAGGTTCCATTGCAAGTGGCTCTGTGACAGCCATTTCAACTCCTGGAAGCCACTGGCCTAACGACAAACTCTGTTAGGGGATATACATGATAAAGGTTCACAGCACCTGAGAACTCGGGACTCAGACACCAGGAGTAGCACAAATCACACGCTGGTTCTCAGAAAAGTCTGGGGTCCAGACCAGAAGAAAAAGTCCTCTGAATTCTGTCAGAAAGGCCAAGTGGTGTCACAAATCTGTTTCTATGCTAGATCAAGAAGGGTAAGCGCCAGGGACAGATAGAAAGGAGGAAAGTAGGGCAGAAACTGAAGAGGGAGAATTCACACCTGGCTGGGAAAAGGAGGGCAGCTGAAGATAAGTGGCTTTGGGGTAGGGCGCCCGACTCTTTGGTTTTTTCATCTTCCAAAAAAACCGCAGACGACAACTGCAGGCAGCCCAGTCATGCTTGCTGAGGCACCAGCCCAGCTTTTCTCCTGATACCATCTACTGTTACTGCCATCTGTTCTAGAATGCTGCCACTTTTCCCTTTGTAAGTTAAGCAGAAAGAGCATGGGGGGGGGCTGTCCCCAATCTCTCCAAGCCCACCCACCTCCATCATCAGTCATTCCCCCACATGCAGTTAAGCTGTGGGCTTGAATTCACCGTTGACCCAGGAGCCAGTCAGCCAGCCAGTCAGCCAGTCAGCATCACTTGATGTTTTTAAAAAGCCAGAGAAGGTGGATGCCCATACAATGCTCTAGCAGCGTCCCCTCCCCAGATCACTGGCCAAATATGTCAATAAAGAATGTGCCCGGCCCTCCTAAGACCTGCCTGCTTGTATAGAAAGGAGGAAAAAGCAAAGCTCGTACTGCCTGCTTGGACGGAGGCTTTTGCAGTACTTCCAGAGTCACTGAAGTGGTGGGAGAGCAGTTGACAGAGGAAAACACTCTGACCTCTGACAGAATGTCCTTGAAAGAGAAAAAAAAGATGAAAAATGAGGAACATGAACTCATCACAGCACATCCTCCCATCAGACAATCCTAGCTGACTTCTGGTGCCATCAATCTTGACTGCAAGAAAGGCCAATGAGCCAAGAAATGGCGAATGTAAGTTGCAGGTCTCACTCAACCAGCCCCCAAAGCTTTCCCGTTAGAGGAGGCTGAGCAACCCAGCCCCTGGTCATCAGAAACAGCCTAACGCTGCTACGGTACGTTTCTGCTTGCAACCTGGAGGCTGCTGATCTGTCTTCAGGCATCTTTTCTTTGTTCTATGACTGTGATCATCATGTAAGTTTCTGGGCCTCAGCTTTCTCATCCATGGGGTGGGATTGCAGTGCCTAACCTGCAAGACCATGGTATGTTATAAAGTGCCCAGAACATAAGCCTTCCCAACCAGATATATAGCTTTCCGCGTATGCCTTTCAGGAGCTGTTTTTGACCCATGTGATGGTATATGCCTGAAACCCCAGCTACTCAAGAGGCTGAGGCGAGAGGATTGCAAATGCAAGGCCAGCCTGGATAACTTACCAAGATCCCATCTCAAATTAAAATACAAAGAGGTGGAGGTGTAACTCAGTGGCAGAACCCTTGTCTAGCATGCATGGAGGTCCTGAGTCCATCTTCAGTAAAGAAGGAAAAGTGTGTTCTTCCATCTGTAGAGTGGGAGTGGCTATTCAGGAAAGTTGTGTAAGTTACCCACAAGGTTACACAATACCTTACTGTAAATTATTTTATGCCTCCCGTCAGGGATATCTTGTAAGTCTGAGCTATGGCACCAAGTGAAATGGTCAGTTTCTATGCTTGCAACAGGCAATACTGCAGGCAACTACAAACTTGGCCAAAGAATAATTAAGGAACATAAGTTCGGCAACTGGAGGAAGTAGAGGGAAAGAATCACGCAAGGGTCATAGAATGCATGCAATTATGACACTGTGCACATGGAAGTTAAGAGTACACATGCTAAAAACTCTTGGCTACACTACCTGGCATCCTTGGGGCAGTGCCTTAACCCCTCTGCCTCAAATCCCATAGAGTGGCTGAGGATAAAATTGGTTGGTAACACTAAGCTATTAGAATACCAGCTGCCATGCAGAAAGTGACTGCTAGTAATTGTAGGCGCACTTTGTTATTCAGTGACCATCCACAGCTCCCCTTCATTTCTTGGCCTCCTTTGCACTTAGGCTGGGTCCTGTGACCCACATCAGTCAATGGGCTGAGAACAAGTTTCATGCGCCATTTCAGGCCTGAAGCAGAATTGGCGCGTGTTCACCGGCTTTCTCTTCCTATATCTGCAGTCATGGAGAACATGTGATGAGACGGCACAGCCAGAAACTGGAAGCAGTCTGAGCCACCGAGTCACCACACAGAGAACAGCTGCACTGAAATCACCCAACTTGTACCAAGCTCTGCAAGAAATAAACCTTTATTTCAGAAACAGGAAACATTTGCTGAGCACTTAGAATGTTCCAGGCACCATATGCAGTGCTCTGATCTATTTTTAATAATTCCTTTCTTGTTGCTGTAAGAACAGTAGTTCTAATCTGGGGATACTTTGGGCACCTGAAGGACATAACACAATGTCCCATGGCATTTTTCATTGTCGTAACTGAAGGGCTCTTACTGGCATCTACTAAGACACTGCTAGTGGCCATGTGATGGATTAAATATACTAAAACAAAAAACGCTTTTGAGACCCAAGATCTTCTCAGACTTCACCATTTCTTCTCTGCATTAAGTGTAAATACATGCATATCCTCCCTATCCTTTTATATTCAAATGGGAAAAAAACCACACAAACTCTTCTGCATTATGTTGAGTTTATTCTGACAGAACCAATATACCTGCCTCACTTGTCCCTGGTGGTCTTAGCCTGGTACACCCTAAAATCTCAGGACAGACTGATCAAGTCCTTCCTGTTAGGATCCTCTTCCCCTGCCCCAACACCCATATGACCCAGACCTGAGCACTCAGCAAGTCTCCAAGAACAATCAGGACAGAGACTAAAAGGGCCCCTTCACCTATGCCCTGGGCCTCAAGACTCCAGCCCACTCTGGAACCTCACTGCTCTCAAAACGCCCTCATCTGATTCCCTTCCCTGCCAGCACTGAACACATTACCATCCGCCCATCAGCCACTACCCAGGTCTCCTCTCCACAACCCTTTTATCCTCCATTTATATTCGAGCCATGTAGGCTCCTCTCCACATTACCAAGCTCTTTTTTTTCAGATCTTACCTTGTCCTCACAAGTAACTTTGATCAACCTCCTAAAATACTCCCACTGGCTTCAGTGACCTGCTTGGCTCAGACAAGCAGGCACACATGCACAGCCCTATTAATCCACAGTAACGGTATTGGGATCAACAAGGTTAAAAATAATTATACTAGCTGGGTACAATGCCGTAAGACTGCAATCCTAGCTACCCAGGAAGCAGAGGAAGGAGGATCACAAGATGGAGGCCAGCCTGCGCCAGTTTAATGAGTGCCTGTCTCAAAATGGAAAAAAAAATTAAAAGGTTGAACTGTGATCCATGGCAGAGCATCTGGCTGGCATTATGAGGCCATGGGTTCCACTCTTAGTACAATTTAAAAAAAGAAGGTGGCTCTAAAGCAATGAAGATGTTGCTTCATGTTCCTCTAGTTTGGAAAAGTTGTATACGCAGTATGTAAAGGTGAGGTACTACTGACATTTATCAAAATTAAAAGTAAATCCTAACAAAACTAGTACAGTCTGGGATAGGAAAGATGGACACATTTACTAGGCATCCAGGCCAAAATATCAAAACAGCCAGATGAGGGGGGCACACATCTGTAATAGCACTGTGGGAGGCTGAGGCAGAAGGATCAACAGTCTGAGCCCAGCCTGGGTAATTTATCAACTTAATGAGATTCTGTATCAAAATAAAAATTAAGGGCTGGGATATAACTCAGTGCCATGGCTCTGGGTTCAGTCTCCAGTTCAGGGGGAAAAAATCAAATAACCAATCCAAGAGATGGGCTGGAAATACAAATTTGGATTTTCAACACAGATAGTATTCAAAGCTATGAAATGAAGGTGGTCTTATCAAGGAATGTAAAGAAGTCCAGGAAGAGAACATGAAGAAAGGCAGAGGAGCAAAGAGAACAAGACTGAAAGAAAAAGCACACCCATGCATAAAGAAAGCAGACGGTCCAAGGAAGGAGTGCTTAGCACTGTCAAACAGCACTGGAGGTCAAGTGCGCACAGAAATGATCTCTCAACCTGGGCAGCACTGCTGAGCTGGGCAAGCAGCTCCAGTGGAACGGCCAGCCTGCAGTGTTTAACAGTACAAATGTAGGGCTGGGGTTATAGCTCAGTGGAATAAGCGCCTGCCTAGCAAGCGCAGGGTCCTGAGTTCAATCCCCAGTACCGCCAAAAACAAACAAACAAAATAAAACAGTACAAATGAGCCTTCAACTATGAAAAGGAACGGAAGTGAAATAATAACAGAGACAGGAGGGGCCTCAGACGAGACCATCCTGAGACAAAATAGGGTTTTAAAAAACGTATCATGTACTTGTTTCATACTGTTTCATAACAAGCTAGGAAAACCCCTAATGTTCTTTTCAACGGTTTTTACCTACAAGCAATTAATCCTGCAACCAAAGAAAGACTGTCAGCCTACAGAGGTCCACAGGACACTGACACCTAAGAGTGAAGTGTAAAGACACCACAGGCAGTTGGCCCCCATTCGACCTCCAGAAAGGAAGAATGCTCAGCAGCTTGCCCAAGGCTCCCCTCTGCAAGGTGCTCCAGGAAAAGGCAGGCTCCCTCATTGCTCACTGTTTTCAAAAACAGTTCAAGTGAAATCACAAACAATTTCCTTTCTCCCAAAATGTGCACCTTGAACATTTTCTGATTATGTATGCAAATGTGATACATATAATTTCCTAAGTGAAATTCTGTAGAACAGTTGTCAAAGTATACTTTGCACTATCAAAAAGAATGAACCAGAGGGGTGAAAATGGATGACAAAGTCTTTACTTTTACTTGTAAATGATTATTAGTACACCAAATAACAAGTTTGAGTCCTATTATCTAGTAAATATTTTTATTTTCAGACAGGGTCTTCACTGTGTGGTCCCGGCAGGCCTGGTTCTTATATGTAGCCCAGGCTGACCCCAAACTAGTGAGCCTCCTGCCTCAGCCTCCAGAGTATTGGGATTACAGGAGTGACTACCACACCCAGCTCATCTAGTAATTTTGGTTAAAGTAAACTAAGTGCAGCCCAACCAAGCGTATTCATAGTCACTGTTCTAATTCTCCCTCAGAATATACTACTTTAAGGCTGGCTGCTGTTTCACACAAGTTACAAATAACTATTTACTACTTTTTCATAGGTAAAGCCCCTGACCTTCAAGAAAGTATAAGGGAAAAAAATTATTTAACCCCTTCCTTTCTTTAAAGAACTGTTTTTTTCTTTTTCCCTACTAAATCTAAGAAAGAAGTCAATACTGATATACATGTTGCTTGAGCTAAAAGGTATAGGAAAACAGACAACACAGATTCATTAAATTTCTAAGAAATATGAGGTAAAAAGGTGAAATCTTTGGAGAACGTACGTATTTGTCCAAAGAAGCTAGATATGCTACTCTCCAAAAAGTGAAGGGAATATTATACAACATAAGAAATAATTTAATGCATTTTGTAAGAACAGAAATCAACTTTGCTAAAGCTTCAAATTCCACAAGAGCATCTACAATGCCAATCTACAGAACAGGTGCTTCTTTCTTCTATCCATTGATGCGGTAGTTTTCATGGATTTCTGGCTGGATGTCACAGACAAAGGCCAAGAGGTTATCCAGGACCTCTTCCCTGTTCTGCTGGAAGTAGGTCTGGAGGATGGCCATCTTCTCCTGGGTCTCCTTCTCCACTTCACTGCTGCAGCTGCCACGGGATCCTAAAGCCTGCAGTGGAGGAGCAAAGACACAGGGAGGATCAGGAAGATGCTCCCGTTGGCCAGGAACATTCAGCAAGCAATTTGCTCACTTTGGAGACCCCCAAGTTTATCAGTAGCAGGCAATGTCATCTTGTGGCCAAGCCCATGTGGGCAGAGAACCATTCCCAGAGTTAACAGGGCCAAATGCATCAAGAGGTAAAGTACACAGCAGTCCACCTACTAGAAAATTATCCCAGAGACATACACCACTCCAGAATCAAATGGTTAGCTTTAACCAAAGACTGGAATCAATCCAACAATTCTACAGCCACAGGCACAGTGGGACATACCTATATCCCCAGCTACCTCTATGAGGCAAGAAGATGGCTTGAACCCAGGGATCCAAAAAAATAAAATACTCAAGAGCTGAGAAATAGTTAAACAAATTATAGAATCTCTTATACATAAGGATACCCTGAGCAAGGTACAGCAGAGCACACTTACAGTCCCAGCACTCTGGGACGCTGGGGCAGGAGGGTCACAAATTTGCCCAGCTAGCTTGGGTAACTTACCCATTTAGCAAGACCCTCCCTCAAAAATTTAAAAAATTAAGAAAAGTCTAGGGACTTAGCTCAGTGCAAGGTCCTGGGTTCAATCCCTAATACCTTAAAAAACAAAAGAAACTGCTCAGCAATATAAATAAACCATAAAACATGCAGTTTAAGTGTGGAAAAGCAAGATACACAACAGTAGCAGTGTGGTTAGTATTTATACATTTTGGTATGATTTTAAAAGTGAGAAGATATGTATAGGGTGTTTTTAAAAAAACTAAGCACTTCTATTCCAAGACTCTGGGTGGCTGACACAGAAGGACTGCAAATTCAAACCCAACCTGGGCAACTTAGTGACTCGGTGAGGCCCTGTCTCAAAATAGAAAGTTTTAAAAATGGCTGAGGATGTAGCTCAGTAGGAAGGTCCACAATTCAACCACTTCTACTCTTCCAAACGGAAAAAATAAAATCAATAAAGATACAATTTAATAGGAATACACAAGGAGTTTCATCACTAATGGTTAATATTTTAGCTCTTATAAACATAAAAATCTGTTGCTTCAAATATATCCAGAACAATACAAAGGAAACTAAGAGGGACCGGCTCTGAAGAGAACTGCAGGCCTAGGGGAAAATCATCCACTACTGCCTAACCCGAGGGTGCCTCGTTTTACTCACATGAACACACATATTCGCATAAGCTAACAGCCTTCATGTTTGGAAACATGATAGTCTTCAAAGCAGTCTTGCTCGTTACCTGATCCTCACAAGAGCTGTGAGGCTGTCACTCCTTACTTCAGAGATTACAAACCAGATGGGCTCCAAGAGCAATGTGAAAGTACACAGACTCAAACCTGCACCTTGAGTTCAAAGGTGAGAGGGCTCTTCACACTGTATTTTCACTGTTCCTAACAAACATAGGAGTCAGAGCTCAGTTACTACCTCAAATTTTTAAGTCTACAACCCCTAGGGAGGGGAGGAAAAAGCCCTACCACCTCTGTTCTAGGAATATAAACTATATGCCAAGCCCCAGTCAGCAGTCTCAAAACTGAAGATGTTACCAAGGAATAGTCCTAGAAGATAAAACCTCAGCGTGTGTGCTTTACAGTGCAACACTGACACCATCTCTACTGGCAACGGCAGCAGAGAGATAGGAAATGGCTGCCTTGACCCAGGAGTATTGGTGTGCAGGCTCACACCTTAACAGTCCCTACTGGCCTGGGAGAGAAACATTTTCAGTTTTAAAGGCTCTGTGATCCTGCAGTGCAAAGATAATCAAACCTTGTGCTACTCGATGCTAAGGTAGGCACGTGCCAGCAATCTTTGGAGCAGTGCTGGGGACCAGGGTGTGTGCCTAAAACTACAACAGGACATAAAATCAGATGCAGAGCTGAGAGACAGAGGAGGCCTAGGAGCACTATTTAAGCTTCTGGTCAAGACAAACTTTTGTCTTTCACTTCGGTTTCTAATTAGATGAGCCAATAAATTATAACCCAGCTTGAAGAGGGTTTCCCTTCCCTAGGAAGCCCTCCTCCTTCCCTGGTCCTGCACCCTCTGCAGGCCTGAGCTCTGTTCTGTACCACTGCTGTATGCACTTCAGCACCTACACTGGTGATGAATGCTGCTCTACACACTTTACTGAAGTGGGGCTCCACCTTACTTAAGCTTATAACCATCACGGCACTTCTCAGCAGTGGGCAGGCATGACCTGCATCTTATTACTGAGTCTCCCAGACCGTAAGCTAAGCTCCATGAAGGCAAAGACCATGTCTCTTCCCGTGAGGACAGCACCATACATACACAGGCACATGTTAACTGTGTAGGAGACTAGAAGTGAATGTTAGTAAAAAAAACAAGTAAACAAAACTGACTATCTTAAGAGACTCAGCCCGAGCCTCCGAAAAAGCATGTAACAACCAGCAACTATGGGACAGTATGGCTCTGTGGTAGAGCACTTGCTAGCATGCGAGGCCTGGCCCCTAGCACCATATATAAGTAAAATACAATAACCCAACTTTCAAAACTGCCACAGGCAGAATCGCAAAACCATGCTGGATACTTTTAAAGTTGGGGGGGGGGGGGGTTGCCTACCGCAGCCTCCTTGGCCTTGAACTCTTTCTCCCTCTGCAGGCGGTACTGCTCAATCTCAGCCTGAGCTTCTTCTTTGGCCTGCTTCAGTCTTCGGTTCTTTCCTGTTTTCAAAAGAGAGAGCTATCATCCGGAAGTGGTTAAAACACATGCAGAAAAGCCAGCAGACACCAAGACGGTGAATTTTAACAATAAAAAAAAAATGTTTAAGATGAAGTCCTAAGCCAGATACGTAACAAAAAGGGAATTCAGAACTAAGGGTAGAGGTTTCTGCCTCCTACAGGCTGTACAGAATGATAAAAAAGAATGTCTTCCAGGGCAGGGTGTGTGGCTCAGTCATGCAGTACTTATAGAAGTGTAGGCCCAAAGTTTAACCTGCAGCATGACAGAAAAAAAGAGGCATGGTTTCTGTAGCTACAGCCCATAAAAATGATGAACAAACTGTGAAATGTGTCAGAGTATTTGCTGAACCTCAACTATTACAAGCCAACATAAACAGGCATGGTGGTACACCCACAACCATAGCGGTACCCCCACACCCACAGCATTCATGAGGGTAACGCAAGGCAAGAGGATCATAAGGACAATGCCAAGGCTGTTTCAAAATTAAAAGGAACCAACATAACATGGGTAACAGCCAGCTGGGGTACGCTTCCTCTTCCCAAGAAGTAAACACACCTCAGTGTGATGCTGCTGCTGACTTGGAGCTCTGCTTAGCAGATTAGCAAGGATGGTGAGGTGCTCCCAAGGGACATAACCCTAAAATGTAACTAATGAAACCGATGATGTAATACTGGAAACTCAAAACCACGCTTATGACAAGAAGCAAACAAAACAGTGACTGGGAAGAATACTGAACAGCTAGCTGAGAGATGAGGAGATCTGGGTCTGGCTTAGAGCAAAGGGCAGAAGAGCAGTTTAATACATAGCTGGAAAAGATCTTTGAGCTCTGGCACAGCCTGCATGAAAACTGACCACAAGTCCAGCTGACACTGACTCCCTGCTTTGCATCTCTGTTCACCAAGCTCCTCAGAGACCCAAAGAAAATAGCAAGAGGGAGTCCTGTGGCTGGGGATGTAACACAGTGGAAGAGCATCTGACCTCCTATAGTAATGCGTGTGTACACACACACACACACATACACACACATGGCAAGGGGGGCCCTAGATGATTGATCTGTGTATTCATTTAATTCACAGCAAAAGATACCTTGTATATAAAACTAAACTTTGTTGTACATTTTTATATATCAGCTATCCAGTCCATTCGACAAAGGTGGATGAATGAAATTGAATTTAAACTGGGCAAGATGGTACATGTCTATAATCCCAGCTCTCGGGAGGCAGAAGAAGAAGGATTTGAAATTTGAGGCCAGCCTGGACAATTTTAAAAAGGGAGCTAAGGGTGCAACTCAGGCGTAAAGCATGAAGTGCTGGGTTAAATACCCAGTAAGGGGGGCAAAAAGGAAAAAGAAATTGAATTTTATCTTCCACTGCAGGATGAAGAAAAGATTTTTGAATCTGTAATGACATCAACATTCCATGTGGCCAGTCTAAAACCATGAACAGGTCTCTGCCTAAACACCCCAAGGTCTACTTGTGCACGTCTATTTACGATACCACTATTGTGAACCTATTGGTCTTGGCTTTAGTCCACCTGCACCCCAATCCTTCACAGGTTATTCTGCCCCATCAGCTTTTGGTCAATATTCCAATGCCAAAAATATTTTCCAAATCAGCAAACAATCTTCAGCCCAAGCCCACTGCAACAGCCCCATATAATTTCAACTCACAGCACTCCTAACTCTCACAGCTCCCCGAATTATTGAAGACAACAGCATTGCTGCCTTTCAACGAACACCTTCAAAGTTCCATTTTCATAGATTCTCCTGAAAACCAATAAACACTTGAACAGAAGATCACACAAAGAAAAATGTTTCTGTGCAATGCTTGAGGCTGAACCCTCAGTCTTGCACATGCTAAGTGAGCAGGCACCGTGCCACTGAGCTCAGCCTTTGCACTTCTAACCTTTTTTTTTCTTGAGCCTTACCAATGGGGGCTAATGTTTTGTTTTGTGCCAATAAAATAAACTGTAATACTTACTAGCAGTACTTAGGATCGAACTTGGGGCCTCAACATTGAGCTAGATTGCCAGCCCCTTTTGACTTTATTTTTTTCTCTCATTTTGACACACCGTCTCGCTAAGTCATTAAATTCTCCAGGGCGGGCTTGGCCTGAAACTTGCACTCCTCCTGCCTCAGCCTCTGGAAGTGCCATGATTATACAGGCATGTACCACAACACCCAGCTTCTTTTTTAAAGGTGCAAGGCACTGGTTTCATGAAAAAATTGGATTTGACCATGTTATCACACCATGCACTGCCTCCTCTCAATTTTTACTGGGCAAGTCAAGCACATTTACAAAGTTTTTCATAGTGTAACTCTTTTGAATACTTATGTTCCCAAATACTGAAAACTGTGAAATGTGCATTAGCCATAAGCTAATAATCCTTTTAAAACAAACTCATTCAGCAAATAAGTAACAGTTACCTGAGATATATGAGACCCTGCATCAGGCTTGACAAGGCAGAGGAAGGTGCGAAACATGACTTTCAAGGAACGCAAGTTGCTCTCACAATAGTGCAAGTACCTGGTGCCGCACTTCCCTCAAACAGTCTCGTGTCCTTTCCAACAGCTTGCCACTAATGAGTCATCACTGGACAAATTCTAGGAAGTCATTCAGGAATTACTGTACCAAGGGTATGACTGGAAATATTCTACAAGGAATACAGCACATTCTAGTCACCAGAGCAAAAGCAAAGGCTTCTTGACATCCCCTGCACCCTCGAAGAATGCTTTTGCTAGGAAATAAGAGCATTAAGACCTTTCTCACAGCCATGTCTGAAATCTAGTTGGAGATACATGAGTCTTATTCAAAAAGAAATGCCGAGCATTACTAGGGTTAGTATTTCCTGATATTCTACCCTAGCATACGAGAACAGGCTTCTATACCACAACTATGCTGATTCCCAGGGTCTACTCAAATCATCTCTCTGAGCTTCATTTTCCCACTTGTAAAATAGAGTGAAAACATCTTTTTCATCAGAAGGAAAACTGGACACATAGATTAGAAAGCTACCTCTTTCCAGGAGGCTAACCTCATGACTAAGCCATACAGATGAGCAGGTTGCTGCACCATAATGACAGAAATAAGCACCAAGGAGGGATACGTAACCTAGTCTGAGGGCAGGATGATGAATGAGGAAAGGCTTCTTGGTAGAACTACTGCCTAATCGAGGGGTCTGAAAAACTCTGGGTTAGAGAACCAAGAGGAGGTAGGGATGCAAGAAAAAATCCTTCCAATGCCAAGAAATGGGATGCAAAGGCTTGCAGTGGAAAATAAACAAAGCCGCCTCTGAGAAATCACAATTTAGGCCGGAGAGTACCTAGATGAGATCAGGCAGAATGCAAGAGCCTAAACCGAGTGTAGTTGCACTTGCCTGTAATCCCATAGCACTCTGGTAGGCTGTGGCAGGAGGATCCCAAGTTCGAGCCCATTCTGGGCAGTTTACCAACACCCTGTCTCAAAAACGTAAAGAGCTGGAGGTGTAGCTCAGTGCAAAAACCCTAGATTCAATACCCAGTACAACAAAACAACAACAAATATAAAATCATGATGCAATAAAACTTTCTCCAACTCAATGAGACCAAGTGCTATGGTGCCCACCTGTAATCCTAGCTCTTAGGGAAGCTAGGGAAAGAGGATTATAAATTTGAGTTCTACCTGGGAAACTTAACAAGACCCTGTGTAAAAATGTAAAAAAAATAAAAATTTAAAAGGGGATGCAGCACAGAGGTACAGGGCTCCTAGGTGTGATCTCCTACTATCTCTCCCCCTAAAAGAATTTGAAGTTTTATTCTGCTGGCACTCAACACGATGTTGTAAAGGTGGTGGGACATCACGTGTGCATTTCATACGGATTACTAACTCCCACGAGGAAAGTAGATTGCAGAAGAGGGTAAGACTGGTTTCCTTCCACTCTTTAGATTAGACTCGGCCATTCTATTCTTTAGCAATCTTGTATTTCTCAACTCCAGCCTTCCCACTCCCATACAATTAGCCTCTCCAATACCTACTTCCTTCACCGGGAAGTGGGATACCACAATGGTGATGCACCTGGCACTGCGCTGGCACTTGTTACCCGCATTTAAAAATATACACGCGAAAGGAATTAACGAGTTAAGCTGCTATAGGAGCTTCAGAAAAGTTGCCCAGCACTATGAGGCTGGCGATAAAGATGGGAACAAAAAAAAGAGACACAAGCATTGTCGACTTATTGTTACAGAACGAGTGAGAAAGTACAGAGACTCCCGATCTCGACAGTCTGATCTTCTGGACGGCGGCCCCTTTATTCGGCGGGAGATTCCCAGGGGCCAAGTGGGAGGAGAAAAGGACAAAGAGTTTCTTTTGAATGGCCCATTTTACTTGGCTCCCGGACCTCAAGAAGAACGCTCTACACCCGACTTACTATGCCACATCGCGCCTCCCAGAAGACCCCCAAGCCTTCCAGAGCCTCAACTGCAGAGCGCCTCCTAACACTCCAGCCGCCGCCACCGTAACCCCCTACTCCCGCGACTTTTCTGGGTCTCTCCGCCTACCACCTCCGCGGCCCGGCTGCCTTCCTTAGCCTCACGCCACGCCTGGCCCCCCCGAAACTCACGCTTGCGGGCCTCGGACACCTTCTCCGCGGCCCGCTTCTCGGCTTGCAGCAGCTGCTGGATTCCTTGCGACTGGCTAGCCATGGCTGCTGCGGCTCACAGGTCCAAGCGAGCGGCCTGAAACCCGACGACCGCACAGCGGATCAGCTGACCGCCACACACGACCTGCGCCTGCGCAGAGCGCCGAAGCCCCGTGACCGGCGCAGTGTAGTCAGCTGACCGTTTGGGAGTCCAATAACTCCGGCGGGAGGGAACCGGGAGGAGAATGGGAGCGCTAAAGTGCCCATTGCGCCTGCGCGGGGCTGTGCGTCATGTCTTTGGATCTCCGCTCTCCTGCAGCTTACAACGAACGTCTGTTCACTGGTTTGAACCCTATAGTATTCCTTCCACTCCGTTATTGCCCTAGTCCTTCACTTTACAGAATGCCTATATTAGTGTTCAGAGATAAGGAACCAAGCCATACCACTTTCCCCTACTCACCACATTGTTCTACTCCCTGGGGTTTTCCGACACTCAATTTGTTGAGCACGTTAGGAAAATCCGTACCAGTTCTAGGGATGGAGTCCAAGATGAAAAGTAGGACACTGAGCTGGGCACGGAGGCACATACATGGAATCCCAGCATTTAGGGAGGCTGAGGCAGGGGTATCACAAATCCTAGCCCTGCCTGAGCAATTTAGCAAGCTGCTGTCTCCAAATTAAATAAACAATATATTTTTTTAAAAAGCAGGACATGTCGTTCAGTGATGGGGTACCCCTGGTTTGATGCTCGCATGGGCAGTGAGGTGGGAAGGGAAGTAGGGGCTCTGGGCTAGGGTGTGAGATGCTGGGTTCAGTGCTTAGTACCACCACCAAAAAAAAAAAAAAAAAAGACAGCGAGAAAGAGATTTAAGATTATGCTGCTAATCTATGGGTTTTGGATAGGTTGCTCTGTCTTTCTGAACAGAGTTCAGGAAAGGTCGCATCATTTTCCATCAGTGTTTGATGAATGCCTGGTATGGTCCTTTGGTATTGAGGTTATAGCAGAAACCAAGACAAACAAGGTTCCTGGACAAAAGACATTAATTAGCACAAATAGACAGTTACAGATAGTAGTAAAGTAAGGAAGGCAGCATGCAGGATGCTTTAAGAACTCCCTTAATAAAGGGAGGAGGATACAGACAGAAGGGACCTTTAAAATGCTATCTGAAGCCGGGCAGGGTGTCCCACATCTTTAGTCCAAGCACTCGGGAGGCTGAGACAGGAGGATCATTTCAAATTGAGGCCAATCTGGCCTACAAAGTGAGTTCAAGACTAGCCCGAACTGCATAGCAAAACCCTGTCTCAAAAAAGACAAAGTAAAGTAAAGTGCTATCTGAGGAGGAGAGAGGAGGCCACCCTGAACTACAGAGAGAGACCCCGTTTAAAAACAAAAAAGATGAAGGAAGCCAAAAATTGACATAACTTTATGTATGATGAGTAAACAAAATGTAACATGCCTATGCAATAGAAAATAGTGAGTCCTTAAATAGAATAAAATGTTGGGCCCAGTAGCTCATACTTGTGATACCAGCTGCTTGAGAGGCTGAGATAGGAAGGTTCCAAGTTCAGCTCAGCCTGGGCAATCTGCTGAGACCTTGACTCAAACTTTAAAACCTGTTTGAAAGTGCTGCAGCTGTAGCTCACTGGTAGAGCGCCTCTGTTTCCAACACCCAATACCAGGTAAGGTCAAGGAAAGGGCAAAGTACTCACACAGGGATGAGCCTTGGTAATATACTAAGTAAATGAAGCCAGCCGTGGAAGGCCACATACCGTACAGGTCTATGCATGTGAAAGGCCCAGACTGCCACAGCGGTGTGTGCCAGCCACTCCAGAGGGTAAGGTGGGAGGGTCACTTGAACTCAACAATTGGAGACCAGTCAGGATGACAGAGCAAGACCCTGTCATCTCAAAAAGTACATAAATAAAACACATATAGGTATATCAAATGTCCAGAATAGGCACATCTATGGAGACAGAAAAGAGATTTGTGATTAGCCAGGGTTCAGGCAGGCAGAGAATGAGGGAATGAGTTCCCTGGTAGGAATTTCTTTTTAAGGTGATAGGTGTTCCGGAATTAGATAATGGTGAGATCTCCTGGTGAATATACAGAAAACACTCGGTGGTACACTTGTAAAGAATGAATAGTATCATACGTGAATTCTATTTCAATACATTTTTCATTTAAAAAAGAGAGGATGAGGTTGGCTATGAAACCCTCGCCCGGTTTCCAGTCTGTACTAAGCGCCAGCACATGGGAGCCATTGTTTTCATCTGGCTGAGGGAGAACTGTTGGATTTACAAATCTGGCTGTACATTGAACAAAAGCCTTCACAGCAGGGTTCCTCTAACAGCCTAGTTCCTCAGAGCATCTAAATATCTACAAATTCCAGAATTCTTTTCCTGGAAGCATTCCAATTTTTGTGTAGAGAGAAACACTACACAGTCTCTCCTCTGAAATGCCAGAACCGGTTTGGATTCCCTGATGATCGGAGTGGGTGTTTGCTATCAGAACTCCGGTACCCTGAGGAGGCGTGCCGCAATAACTAGGAAATGAAGGGGAAGCAGTTGCCCTCCGGGGGATGCCATGAAGTCCTGAGCCGGCAGGCTGGATTCACAAAGGCCTTTGTGTGTTTATGTCTCAGTCACTTTGTCCACACTGGGACACAATGCACAACACCGGCCACCTGCAATGTAAAGAAAGAGAGGTTTGTTTGGATAATCCGAGGTCACTGGGTTCCAGGGCAGGATGGAACAGCAAGCCTGCCTCTCTGCGGAGGGCACTGGGCCGCGGCATTCACTGTATTGTTGATCATATCTCGTTTATTGTAAACACACTCGTGAAAGAGGAGTTCCTGAACTGCCTCTTCCCACCAGAACCCACCTCGCAATAACAAGCCAGCTATAGTTCTCTGCACTGTGATCCAATCACCTTCCAGACACAGGAGGCTTTGGTGGCCATTTTAGACATAAAATGAATTCACGTGAGATGACAGGAATGCACCACTATGCCCTGCAAAATTTACAAAGTCATTTCAAAGGAGCAGAGTGGATTGCAGGTCTTGTCCCCCTTGTGGCCCAGGAATGTATTTGCATATCTAAGAAAAGAATGTGCTGCTGGCATGGTGGCCCATAATACCAGCATTCAGGAAGCTGACTCAGGAGAATCACCTCAAGTTCAAGGCCAGCCTAGACTACAGAATAAGTTCAAGGCCAGCCTGAGCTACATACCAAGACCCTCTCTCAAAAAACAAAAACTAAATAATAAAAGACAAAAGTGTGTATCCCTTCAGGTGTGTTGAGAAGGAAGCTGGGAACCCAGATGACAGAGACAAACTGAGCAGTAACTTCAGGAGGTTAAAAAATAGATGGCTCAGTTCACAGCCCCAGCCCTGTCCTTCACTTATTCAGTGACCTGGAACGATTAACATGTCTGAGCTCAGACTTTTTATATGTTAACAATGGAGTTAATAATAATAGAGTGGGTTATTAGGAGGCTTATATCGATTTCTACATAAAAGTATATTAGAATGTGCTCACAACTCTTAAGAATTTATAAAATGTGATCAAAATATATGGCAAGTAATTTTGAAGATTTATTACGGAAGAAGACACGCTGTCATTAATCTCCCTCACTTCAAAACAAGCTTGCCATTTTTTGAAGCAGCTCTGGGAGTCTTCTGTCACAAGCGCCTTTACAAATAATGATCAAAAATACAGTGAGTGCCGCTGCCCAGCGCCATCCACACCACAGCGGGCCCTTGATCGCCTTATTCACCAGGTCGCGCACTGTGTATCTGAGGCTCTTTCCTGAACTCAAAATGACCCTGAAAGGTAGGCATTTTGAATTGATTTAGAACAATGAGGCAGCCACCATAATAAAACTAAAGAGACTCACAAGCGAGGACGTCCAGAACCGCTCCCCAAAGTGGGCAGAATGACGGGATAAAAATGTTCAAAGTGAGGTATTCTGAAGAATCATGGCATAAACGTTTGTCACAGTAGTAGTAGAGGCAGCTAAGTCTGGGAGAAATGGTAGAGCAGTCAGATGCCCTCCAACAAGTCAGCGCAGAAGATAAGAACTCACTATAACTGTGGGTGGAGGCGCATGTGTAATAGGTTTCAGTCACCTGGGTGGGGGAGCAAGACCTATTTGACCCTCCCCTTTCAGGAAAGGTCTCTGTTCTTTCTCTGCACACTGGCTAAATGACTTGCTTCCCCATTGGCTCAATATGACCTAAGCAACTGTATTTGTAATCTTATTGGTTGCCCATAGTTTTGTCCCACCCTATACCCACCTCAGGATTTTGTACCCACCTAGTGATTTTGCTCTATAAATCTTCCTTTGAGAAGTGAGCTCATTCATGGGCAATTCACTTTCTGAGTCCCCTCCTGTCTCTTAGGCAAGAGATATCTACCTCTCAATAAATACTTCTTACTCTTCCGTTGTTCCTTAGAATTCATTCTCTGCTTTTGGGGAAGCAAACTTGGCATATGGGACGTCTAGCAGGTTGGGAGTTAACACTATTTCCTTCATGTCATTTGGAGGTCCTACATTAGTGTTACGTCACACATCACACAAGTGTAGTTGCCAGGAGCTGGAGGGAGCAGGGGATGAGAAGTTATCATTTGGTGAGTATGGAACTTCATTTTATGATGGGTAAGTTCTGAAAATTCTGGACATTAATTCCACAACAGTGTGAATGAACCATGTTCTAAAATGGTGAGAATGGTAAACTCTGTTATGTGTATTGTACCACAATTAAAAATAGAAAAACATTTTTAAACAAAAAAAATCACTTTTTCTCCTTCCATTTAAAACGTACCAATCAGAAAATTTAATGTAACACATGTGGATTACATTGTATTTCTGTTGGTGCTGCTCAAAAGGAAAAGAATTCTGATCTCCAAGGATTTTTAGCAAAGGAACTTGCTCCACAGAATGAAGAATGTGGAGGTAACCGGCCAAGCTTGAGGAGTTTGCGGAAGCACGGTTTGTAGTCAGGAGGGTGGAGAGTTTCTGAGGCAGAAAGGGCGCTTTGGGCAAAGGCCCTGAGGCAAAGGAGAACATGGAATATTCCAGAAAGAGCAATGAGGTTGGAGGGTCCAGAGAGGGGATAAAAGTCTCCGAGATGAGACCAGAGATGCTGTCAGGGCCCAGCTCAGCTGGAGCCTACAGATCTTGCTAAGGACTTTGTTCTTTATTTTCAAAGTTTGGGAAGACAGCAGAAGATGCCAGGGATGCATTTGGAAAGATTGTTCTTGGCTATGTCTGCAGTGGAGGGGCAAGAGGGGAAAAGGGGTTTGTTTTGTTTTCATAAGTAAGGCTTAATAGGTAATAAAATGTAGTTGAATTTTCATTTCAGTGTTACTCTGAAGTTACCTGGAGTCTAGTGATCCTAGAAAACAGCAACAGTAAAAAAAAAAAAAAAAAAAAAAATCCCTCAACCTTTTCTCCCCCAGAATTTCCCTATCCTTTTGTGTGCCTGGAAGTGACATCCTGCAAGAACCATTATTTTAGGTAAGATTCTGCTCACCTGCCCTCATCCCCATGTTTGTCTGTGACAAGGCCATTAGAAGGCCTCCAGCTTTAAAGATTAGATTGTTTCCCGCTGAAACCAGGCCCACACTTAGATAAACACATTCTGCTCTGCTGACTGAGACTTCCTCTGCTTGCAGAACAATCACAGTATAGGCCACCCACCCTCGCCTGCCCCTCCCCGTACGGCTCTCCCTATTACAACAGCTCCAATAAAGTCATCTCCTTAATTGGCCCTTGTGTTTTGTCTTTGACAAGATCTTTCAGATAAATGAATTCATAAAGCAGAACTTCTTGGTTTGAAAAATATGGTCTTGGCACTCGCGTGCAATTCAGCAAATGTGGATTCAATCCAACGGAACATGCTATTGGTTGAGCATATTCCGAGTTCAAAGCACTTTGTTAGGCAATAAACTGTGGAGTGAAAAAAACTGCCAGGAGCAACATAATATTACCTTCCAAGCAAATTATCATCTGCACAACTTTTATTGAGCACTTACAACACCCTTCTGAAAAAGAAATTCCCAGATAGCTAGTGTTATCTTTGTTTTCTTAGTATTCTCATTTGTAATATGAAAATAACAATGCCTATCCTAGAGGGAAGTAGGATGAGTTAGTGAGACAACCCTGAGATTGCCACTGGACAAGTAACTTTAAGGGCAGTTACTTGTGCAGGATGGAGAGGCTGCCCCTTGAAATAACTGCTAATGTTCCTTGAAAGTTGTTTTTTTGTTTTAGCAAAGATCCTCCAGGGAAACTTACAAAGAACCAGCCTAAATCACAAAGTTAATCTGATAGGTTCTTGCAGGTGAGCTACATTAAAATTTGTTCATTACAATGCTAAATTTCAAGCTGGGCATGGTGGTGCACTCCTGTAATCCCATCACTTGGGAGGCTGAGGCAGGAGGATCACTTGAGTTCAAGGCTAGCCTGGGCTACAAAGGTTATTTCAAGCCCAGCCTGCACTACATAGTGAAACCTTGTCTCAAAAAGGTAAAAACAAACAATGCTAAATTTCCTGTCCTGAGGTGTTCCCATCCATTTTTTAAATATGTGATGCATGGCCTTGAACTGAGCATGTTCAGAAACGTGATGTCTTTTCTATATTCATATTTGTATATTTTCTTCAGACACCTTCTTGCTTTCTTTCCTTTTGACATTACCATGAAATCTGAGGCAATTAGCTGTAAACACAAAAGGTTTATTTAGCTCACAGCTCTGGAGACTCCAGTCCAAGTTCAGGCAGCTCTATCCTTTGGATGTCTGGCATGGTCAGCTCATTGTGGTGGGAGTGTGCAATACTGTTACAGCACCAGCCAGGAAGCACAAGAGAAGAGGAGGAAGAGCCCTTCTGAGGTCAAAATTCCATTGTCCTAGGGACCTCATCCAAGCTGAACTGCATACAGGTCCCACCAGTTCCACTACACTGCACTTGACCTGGGGACAAGTCTTCTACCACATGAGCTTCAGTGGGACACTCACCCATAGCCGCAGTTAGTCAGACAGGACAGTGTGTACCCGGGGACCTGCTGTGTTGTCCGGGGGCATCTTATGGGACTAAGCCCTTCACTTCTGGGGTCTGCACTAAGCCCAGGCAGTGGGTGTGATCATCAAATCACGGGATAGCCCGCTGGTTTCTAATGGGAAGTTACTTAGTGTGAGGGAAAATGCCACACATATTTGGTCAGAAGTAAAGAATGTTAAGGCAGAGTAGAAGAAATAAAGATAGGTAGAAAGGAGACAAAGACAATCATAATTTTTAAATCGTATTTTTAAAGAAAAGCTACAGCTGGGGATACAGCTCAGCAGCATAAGTGCCTGCCTGGCAAGCACAAGGTCCTGAGTTCAATTTCCAGTTGCAAAAAGAAAAAAAGAAAAAAGCTACAGCTTTGAGACACAAAAATTACCCTTTCAGGAAACACCCTTTTAAAAAAATTCCTACATGTCTTAAAGATACAGTAAGCTTGTTGACTGGGCCATGGGCCATGTTTTTCACCTTGTGAATTGCTCTTCCTCACACAGACCTCCATCATCTAGGAGGCAGCACTATTAAGTGCATAGAACATCTTAAATGTTCAAAGACATGCAAATGGCTTGCATGCTAACCTAGCCTACCAAATGGGTGGCCTGACAGGCAGCAGAAATACATATCCTAGACCAGTGATTCCCAGCCTTTTTTGGTGCCAAGAGTTAGTTTGACTGGGAGAATTTTTCCACAGTTACGGAGTGGAGTGGGGTAGTTTGGGCAAGATTCAAAGGAGGTTGTATAATCTAGATCCCTTGAGTGTGAAGCTGACAGTAGGGCCCAAGCTCCTATGAGAATCTACTGCCACCACTGATCTGACAGGAAGTGGAGTACAGGCAGCATTTTGAGCAATGGGATGCAGTTCCCTCACTGGCCTCTCACTGCCTGCTATGTGACCTGGTTCCTACAGGGCCATGGACCAGTATCAGTCCGTAGCCTGGGGGTTGGTGACCCTTTTCCTACATCACTCGTCTTGAAGGCACCCCCAATGCCACATAAATCTCCACCCCAGACTACAGTGTATCTCACTCTACAAACACTTGCACGCTCCTCTGAGTGGAAACTTCTTTCCACCTAATAAGCCTCTTTATGCTTCTCACTGGCACATCTTGAAAATTCTTTTCCTGTGACAGAAGTCAGCAAACCTACAAGCTACCCTGTGGGTGGGGTGGGTGGGGGAGTCTGCTCAGACCCCATCCAGTGATGGTATGAGTAGAGACAAAGGATTTTCCTTTGATTTTAAGAAGACCTGAGGTCATATTCAGTATTTGCCGTTCCTCCAGCCCACTTAAGAGGTGGCTCCTTGCACACAGGTTACTGTACTTTGGCTCACAGGACCCTAGACTCCTCATGCAGTGCATGTTGTCATTATCCCACTGAATTCCCTGTGACATTTTAGTAGGTTCCAGGCCATTTCCACTGCCAGTATTCCAACCCTCCCTCAGTCAGAAACTCTTTCTCCCCAGAACTGGGAAGAACATGGCTCTTCACAGAACAGGGCATCATAAAAGTGACCAGAAATGAATATGAACAAAGAGTTACTCAACCAGTAACACAGGGAGTTGATGTATAAGTACCTCTATTCCCTTCACACTGAAGTGAGGTAATTCTGAGGCATATATTTGTGTTGGGTTTCCCTCAGGAAACTGCCCTCCAGTTTCCCACCATGGCAGCTGGCTCAAGACAGAAGTCCTTTCTTATCTGAGGACATATTCTACACCCTCAGTGGGTGCCTGAAACTTCAGATGGGACTGAGCTTTTTATGCTTTTTCTTATACATACCTGTGTATGTTTAGTCAGCTTTTCCTCACTGTGGAAAAAATATCTGAAAAAGACAACCTAAAAAAGGAAGATTTATTCCGGCTCACGGCTTCAGAGGCTGTTGTGCGTGCATGGCCAGCTGGCTTCACTTCTTTTAAGCCTATGACCAGGCCACAACATCATGGCGGAAGGGCATGGAAGAGGAAAGCCGCTCAGCCCTTGGCAGCCGGGAAGTAGAGATGGAACGAGCCAGAGAAGGAAGAGAAGAGGCTGGGAGCAAGTTATCCCCTTCAAAGGCACACTCTCCAGTGACTTGCTTTCTCCAATGGAGCCCACCCTCTGAGAGCCCACTCCACTGTGAGCTAGGGCAGTGCCCGCATGATTCAGTCATCTCTCCAGGCTCCACCTCTGACCGCTGCCACACTGGGGCCTTTGGAGGAACTCCATATGTAAACCATAATACTATGATAAAGTCTAGTTTATAAATTAGAAATAGCAAGAAGTTAATAACACTCACTAATGATGAAATTAATCATATCCTGTGATAAAAGTTATGGGAAGGTGGTCTGTCTCTGCCTCCCTGTCTCTCCCGAGTGTCTTATTATAGTGGACTCATCCTTCCTGCAATGATGTGAGATGACACAATGCCTAGATGACAGGATAAAAGGAGGTGAATGACATCAGCATTGTGACCTCAGGTTTGGATGCTACTGGCACTCTGACTGCAGGCCAGAAAGAGGACCATCTTCCTAATTTTGATGTAGGACAGTTTGAAATTTCATCATACTACTCAGATAGGTGTGTGATTTAAAACGTATGCGTCGTGCAGTTTTGGAATTTTCCAGTTCATATCCTCAGGCCTCAGCGGGCCATGGGAAGAGAAACTGAATAAGGGGAGACAACTCTAGTGCACACCTCCCTCCTTGTGTCGCTTCTGCCCTCACTACCAGTCTGCCTTCCCCTTCCAGACAAAAAACTTATACACAGAGGCTGGTATGATGGTGGACATCTATAATTCCAGCACTCTGGGAAACTAAGGCAGGAAGAGCCTAACTTTGAGTGTAGTCTGGGTAACTTAGTGGTTTAGTAAGACCCTGTCTTGAAACAAAACATTTAAAAAATGGCCAGGAGTGTAGCTCCAGGCAAAGGCCCTGGGTCTAATCACTAGAACTGCAAGAGAAGAATGAGTAGAGAAGAGAAAAAAGAAAAGAAAAGAAAAGAAATTCATGACAGGCCTTGTGCTTGGGTCTGCTTCTGAGAGAACCCATACAACCCCAGACTCCATGGAACAAGAACTGAGCCTTGATCCTACACACTCCCCCACGGTTTAGCCAAAACTCTAAGTGGTGATAGTTAAGCAAGGAGCAGTGCAGGAGCTGGACCCTAGAGTGGCTGCCTGGGTGAGGCTGGTAACATCCCGGGGCCTGCCCCAGCCGCTTAGCTTCTCTGGGGATGTCCACGTGTGTGTTCAGTGTGTAACAACTCCCACCACCTGGGGCAACCCAAGCATCCTCAGTGGCAAAAAATCCACCTCATGGGGACTGCAGGGTCAGATAGACCTGAGTTCAGATCAAGTTTGTGTGATCTCCAATAAATGGCTTGGTGTCTCTGAGCCTCAGTTTCCTCTGTTCTACACAGGATGATGCTAACCACCTAGTGGGTACTTGTGAGGATTGAGTAATGTGCTAAGCAACTTAGTGCATAGAGAATTTATTGTTAGTCGAGCTCTGGCTCTTACCTGAGATCTTCTACAAGTACTATCCTGGCATCTGCAAATAGTTTCTGGCTTTTGATCACCATGGAAACCTTAAGCAAGCTATAAATTTCCCCTAATGAGGCTGAGATATTTTCACTTTTCCCTGCTGTGCCTGTCTGGGTCTTGGATAGATTGAAAACTCCCAGAGGAGTAGCATTTTGGATGGTGTAGTCTGACCATTTATAATCCGTGTTGCCAACCATGAGCTCTATGATATAGGCAAGAACAACCCAACAGGAAAAATAGAGAAGACTCTACCCATCTTCCTAGGACACCGAGCTCCCTCTGTGGTTTTGGTGGTGTAGGAAACACCTGGAGGGTAGGCCGAGAACTGTGGGAGTTTTTTGCTTTGGCACTTATTTATTTACTTATTTTGATTCATTTTTGCAGTGCTGGAGAATGAACCCAGGGCTTCATGCTTGCTAGGAAAGTGCTCTACCATTTAGCTAAACCCCAGCCATACATCCGTTTAGAAAGAGGAACACTGGGTAACTTGGTGCCATTCAAGGGACCACAGCAAACTCTCTTACCTTAATGCACTCACTCCACCTTCCCTTGAGTTTCCTAATTAACTAATTTTGATTGCTTGCAATAGGCAGAGTCTGAGCTCCCCAAGTTGCGAGCTGAGCTTGAAGGTTTTAGATCTGAATCTGGCCCAGCACCTATCTCAAGCAGCTCATGGGCAACAACATCACTACTTTTCTTCTCTGTAAGATGAAGGGTTTGGATGGGGTTTTTGAATCCCTTTCAACCTTGAGTTCCTATGATTTTTGTGCAGTCGATTCTTGGATGAAAAACAGGTAAGGATGGGAGATGATAGAGATGCCACAGACTTTTGTAAATATTATCAAAACACTCACATGGCATCTATGTTTTTTTTTTCTGTAAGTTAAAACAAAAACTGTCACCTAACCAAAGCCCTGGCAAGTGAGTAAGTTCAGCTGGCCTTTGAACAACAGAACATTCTGGCTTGATATCTACAGCCTGTTCTACTTCAATAGCTGTTTTGAAAATGCAACTCTGTTCTCTGCAGCTGATACAGTAGGAAGCAATCTGAGCACAAGGCACATTTTGCATTTGCCTCTGTGCGACTTCATCTATAAGACACACTGGATGAAAGCAGAAAGCTGCACAAAGCTGAGCACAACTAAGCCGTGTCAAGTAAACATTTTGTACCAAGGCAAGGAAGCTGTTATTTATTTATTTTAGAGTTTTAATTTATTTGTAACAGGGTCTCCCTAAGTGGCTATCTTGGTTACTTTTCTCTCATTGCTGAGATAAAAATACCTGACACCCAAAATTAAGGAAGGAAAGGTTTATTTAGCTCACAGTTTGTCGAGGTTTTAGTCCATACTCAGCTGGCTCCAAGGCAGAGTGGCACGTGGCAGAGGGCAACAGTTCATGGTGGTGGAAAACAGCAAAAGCAACAAGAGCACAAGGGATCAGCTGGGGCAAGCAGCCTCTTTCCCTCTCTTACGCTGTATGCAAACTATCTTCCCCAGGGCAGGTATAACACTGACATCCATAATTCCAATATTGGACCATGAAGCAATCATAAACTCTAGAAGCCTGCTCCATGACTGCATGAGGCTTTTGGGGGTACATTCAGATACAAAGCATAACAGTTGTCCAGACTAGCTTGAACTTATGGCATTCTCTACTGTATGTGTTCTGCAAAGTTGCTCTCCATGGATAGGGTCATGACTGCTGTGGCCCCAGCACAAAGGTCCCAGGTGAGATGTGGATGTGTGAGATCCAGTGCTGGGCATTCTGCTTACCAAGCCTGTGGCACTGTCCACCACTCTGAGTGACTTCCTCTTCTTAACTCAGAACACATCAAAGAGGGGGTGAAGAAGCTTTAATTACATTGGTCTTGAAGTAAGTTAATGCACAAGAGTGTACTTTACATGCCCTGCCTTGTCACTTTTCTCTCACTGCTAAGACAAAATACCTGATATCCAAAATTAAAGGGAGAAAGGTTTATTTACTGCATACATTGTAGAGGTTTCAATCCGTAATCAGCTAGTTCCAAGGCTGGGTGGCATCACAGAGGAGAAACAGGTCATGATCGGCAGAAGGCAGCAAAGCAAGCAAGGGAGAGAGGAGCAATCCACTTTCTGTCCCTTATATTATATGCAGGCTACCTACCCTAGGGTGGGTGCCACATTCACACCCTTAATCCTAACCAGAGCTACGCCAAACTGATCAGTGGACAGACTTACTAATCACACGCCCTTAATCCCAGCACCCCTAAGCCTAGCATTGTACCACGAATCAATCACATACTCTAGATTCAACCACCTCTGAAAAAGCCCACCTGTGACTGCATGAGGCTTTGGGGGTCTGTCTAGATACAAGCCACAACATGCCCAAAGGAGACTTTATTAATAACCTAAAGCAAATCTCATAGGGAAGGGTAATATTCATTACATACTCCTGGTCCACAGCCACTGGCTAGGATCTCTGGATGCTCTTGGGCTGCTGAAGGCAAAAGTAGTCCATTTCTCCCTAGTTCCTTGCATCTTTACAGTCCAATGTGCCAGGAAAAGTAAGTTAAAGAATGTGAATAAAATCATATATGAGATCTATGACTCAATGGGCAGGTAAGGTAGAGGGCAGAAGTGGTACTGAAAGAAATGAAGCTATTTCTAGATTAAGGTGAATGCACATGCCAATGTACCCAGCACACTCCAGGTTTATGTGTGCACTTTCCTCTACAGATCAGTCCTGGAAGCCCTAATTATACTCCACAAAATTGAGACTCCTCCATAAATATTTGGTGAAACACTCTATGATATAATTAGAAATATAGATTTGATCTTTGTCTTGCCCTCTGGTTCACAGCAAAGCGTTCCTAAATCCCCTGGAATTTCCTGAGCAGTAGGAGCATCTTTACTGTTCATAAGAGCACCTTCCAGCTATACTATATATGCAAATGTACATTAATAAGGTAAATCATGAGGGTCCCTAGATAGCATTAGAATGGAGCCTGGCCTTCAGAGGAACCAGTGAGGAGACTACAGGGTTGGAAATGTTAGCCTCACCCAATCCCTGGGGAGGGAAGAGAAGCTGGGGATTAAGTCACCAATGGTCAGTGATTTAGTCCATCCCTCCTCCCCCAAGGAGAGTGGATTACTTCTTTCTCTTAGCCCTAATAGTACACAAAATCCATATCCTTACTGAAAATCTGGAACTGAATTTGTTTGGGTGAGAAGTGCCGTTGACTACAAGTAACAGCACACATACCCAGCAGTGGCTTAGATGAAATTAACACTTACTGTGTCTCTTTAGAAGCAGAGTAGGAGCCATGAGATCTGGGGTGGTTTAGAAGTTCGGTGAGCTCATCTAGAGCCCAGTCTCTTCCTAGCTTCTGGTTTCTCTTTCTTAAGATGTTAGTTCTTTATTTTCACTCTTGTCATCTCCAAGTCTCAAGATAACTGCAGGAACTGGGCAAATCCTACTTTTAACCTCCCAAAGAAGAAAGAAAGGAGCACACGCAAAAACTTCTTCTGAGGCTCTGCCTCGTTTCTAGGCACTGAAGACCCCAAGCGTGCTTCTTCTGTTTCCCTTTTGACAGAACTGGGCTTGGAACACTCACAAAGGGTGATGGGATTTCCAGGGCTGGTATATGATGAATTGTTCCTGTTACTGAAGGAGGCATCTTGGCCCTACAACAAGCCAAGGGATGGGTAATCGTTCTGAAGTTAGCCAGTCTTGACCTTGTCTCTCTCCTTGCCAATCATTTTCCCAGTTTATGTGCATTTGCAATGCCTGAGCCCTTCCTGCAGATACCCCAAGTAGAGGTCCCTCTTCATTTCTCCCTCCTATGAATAGTACAGTTTCCACAAGGACTGGTCAGCACTTCATAAATGATTCATGAATACAGCAACAGAAGCAATAGCAAAAAATTTGGTTGGAGAGAAGTACAGAATTTGGAATAAATGTATTTCATAGACTTATGGATCAAATAGAGCCCCTAGATCAGAAGCCCTTTGCCAGAACTACATGTCTGGGAGTTTCATGAACTTCTGAAATATGTAGAATATGTTGCATAAAGGTGTATGTGAATTCTGAGTAGGTTGTGTCTTTGGTGTATGCCACATTCTGAAAGATTCTGCAGCTCCCCCCACAAGACTTGGACACCCCACCTCAAATGGCCTAGGGCACATTCTCCAACAACGAGCGCACAGAACAGGAGCCAGAGCCTTATACTGAGTTTCTTTCCAGCTGGGCTGAGCACCCAGGACACCTGATTTCCAAGCCTCCTCTGACCATAGCTGCAGACTCCATTGGTTCTATTTTTAGCAGCCTCGTCCAAAGGGTGTTATTTTTCTCTGTCTCCAGGCACAGCCTGGAGTAATGGCCAGACTGTGGAAGGAGCCTCTCATAGTGACTCACCAGCATCCCCCCCTGAGTAATGGTCTGCAGGCACCATCACTCACTCTTGCTGACACACGGGAGTGGACAGAGCTGATCTTGAGTCAGTGGCTAAATGAATATATAAAACCTGGATGGGGGTGGGGAGCTGGGGTAGAGTTATAGCAGGTGCCCGCCACCCAGATTTACCACATCCGGGGAAAAGAAAGGGATTTTATCTATTTGTTTTTATTTATTTATTTATTTATTTATTTATTTTTATTTTTTTGTCTTTTTGAAACAGGGTCTTGCTACGCAGTTCAGGCTGGCCTTGAACTCACTTTGTAGCCCAGGCTGGTACTGAACTTGCAATGATCCTCTTGCCCCAGCCTCCCAAGTGCTGAGATAAGAGGCATACACCACCACGCCTTGCCTGGGATCTTATTCATACACGCTGGATCCAGTGAGCTATCCCATGAATGGTAAAATTCCAAGCAGCCCCTGCATAGCTATTAGCATGTAGGTGGGGGTGGAGGTGGTGAGAATGGAAGAAGCCCCTTCTCACCTGGTGAGCAACAGCTTCCTACACATCAGGATGGAAAGATGACTGCTGAGTCGGGATAGGAAGCCTGAATGAGCTAGTTACAGGAACGTACTCAGCCTTGGAATTCAGAGTGTGAGACAAAGCCCAGGAGCATTGTCACTATCCAGTCTCCCAGGTTTGCTTCCTGCTTGCTAAGCCCCAGGGTCCCCAGGAGACCTGAGGAAACCCGTTTTGCCTCGCTGGTCCTCAGCTGGTTTTCCTAATGGGAACTGATGCGGTAACACTGGCTTGCTGATTTTATACACTGCTACACAACAAAGGTGACTCCATACAGACCCCCAGTGCAGGTCCTTAAAGGCTGAAAGTGTTGACGCCATAGAGGACAAAAAAGTCCCCTAAATGAGAAGAAAGATTCTGTGGCCTCTATATTTCATTCCAATCATTCTGTAAAATTGCTGCTGTTGGGAACTAGAGAGGTTTATAAAAAGAAAAAAATCAAGATTGCTTTTGCCACAGACATACTGACTCTGAGTCTTGCATGGGGTGAGATTGGAGCCTGGACATCCGCACAACACCTGTGCTAGTTGGCTTCCCATGGCTATGACAAAATACCTGACAAAATTAACTTGAAGGAGGAAAGGTTGTTTCGGCTCACAGTTTCTGTCCAGGGTCTCCTGGCCCAGCAGAAAGGGCATGGTGGAGTAAAGGTGCTCACCTTATGGTGGCCTGGAAGCAGGAGAGATGGACTGGGGAGACAAAATATACCCTTCAAGGACACACCTTCTACAGGAACCTACTTCCCCCAACTGTGCCCCACCACCTAAAGTTTCCAGTATCTCCCAGTGCTCATTAAACTACAAACCTATTTGTTGATGAGGTTAGAACCCGGATGAGCCCAGCACCTCTCACATGCCCACCTCACTGGATTGGGGATCCAGCCTCTCATGCGTGAGCTTTTGGAGATATTTCAGATCCAAAACCTAAGAGCTCCCCATAGTAATTGTAAAACAGCAAGTATTGGAGATCTGAGATCAGAGCCAACCCAGTGCACTGATAACCGACTCCCTCTGTGCCACCCATTCCTCCCTGCATGTGCAAATCCCAGAGGCAACGCACAATTCAAAAGGAAAGAAAAAGCGTTCTTGAACAATGGGGTCCAGACTCCAGCAGGCCCTCTCAGAGCAGCAGATTGCCTGCTTCCAGATGTTCTGAGTGAATTCAGCGCACAACATCTGTTGCTGGTCTCCTCTGAGAGGCACCATTTCCAGAGTCATGAGTCTATCAAAATCCTGAGTGGAAATATCACTATCATTTAGATGGTGACAGCCACAATACAGAGCAGTGCGCTTATTATCAGTGGAGAGAAACATTGAAAGGGTTTTTGAATAACCTTGGAATGGTTCACCCAGTTCCCGCAGATTCATTATCAGACTTGGCCCTACTCCTCTCCAATGTGCCTGTGGCACTATTGGCTCCTGAAATTTGCATTCCTAGATGGAGGCTGCAGCTGCTGGCAGCCAGCAGCTGACATAGGTGAGAAGAGGAAAGGGCTCAGAAGTGAGCTCGGTGACAGTTGCCTAGGAAAACAAGGATATTGGTTAGAGTTGTTTAGCTGCAACAACAGAGTCCCAGTTCTAGGTGTTTTAAAAGGAAAATGGAAATGCACTAGGGTCACAGAGGAGCCCAGAGTTATATCCAATTCAGTCATAAGGAATATCCCTGTCCTAATTCTGCTTTTGCAATGAAAGCATGTGTCTCACTCAAGCCCCCCAAATGGGGACAACCAGTGGCTCCAGGTTGATGCTCCATCAGCTTGGCCACTCAAGGGAAACAATAGCCCTAAGTCTTAGAAGATTTGGGAAATGTCTGAGAGACTGTTCTCTGTGCACCCCTGGACACCAGAGAACAGGCTTGGAGCTGTGTGGTGGGGTTGGCACCACTCAAACACAGGCCTGACATGATGGAAGGGACAGCCTAAGGGACAGCTTGGGTGCTGCTAGTCAAGGCAGGAAACTGGGTGCTAGAAAGGCATGCAGAAGCCCTTCCCACCAGCACAGTACAAAGAAAAACACTTGTCTTCGTCTTGATGTGTGCTGTGTTCACTTCTATGACAGACTTTCCAGATGGGGTCTTTACCTGATCATCTTCACTGCTGGTTATGTATTTTCAGGCAGCAACTGCAACCCCTGCCATCTTTAAAGTTGTAGCCCCATGCCTACTGTACAGTAGGGGCTTAGGAATTTTTTTTTGGCAGAGGAGATTTGAGAGAGGGCCTTGCTATGTAGTTCAGGCTGGCCTTAAATTTATGGCAATCCTCCTGCCTCAGCCTCCTGAGTGCTAGGATTATAGGTGTGTGTGCCACCACACCCAGAAAGAAGTTTTAGTGGAATGATATATAACTAGCACAGACCAGGGCTCAGAGAATCCTAGCATTTTTTCTGGATTCTGTTTATCACTTGTGTGCAGTTTTGATCAAGTAGTAATTTCTTATCCTGGGTCCTTCTTCTAATCCACTAGAGAGAGATTGGTAAACTTTTTCTGTAAAGGACCAGATAGTACTTTATGTGGCCATAATGACAAAGGGGACCTTGGCAGGACTTCTAAGTAGCAGGGTGGGAGAAAGCAAGCAAATTAATTAAGCGAATAAGCTTCCAGAGTGCTTGAGAGTAGGAGGTGGAATATATGCGCAAATTGGATGAGACCAGGCAAGCAAAGAAGGTGAAGGATCTGACCTCATACTGACCCTGAACTTCATTACCTCTTCTTTATAGTCTTGGTTTCCTTGTCAGATCTCCACCCAAAGGGGGACATCACACATTTTAAGGCATATTTTGGGGCATGTGCAAACACATCCCTGTGCAGTTACTAAAATCCACTCTGTCCAGTAACCTCTATCCCTCTTGGAAAAAGTACCATAAAAAATTAAAGACATTCCTGTGGGACCCCATAAAAGTGGAGTGTATTCTTTGTTAGGTGCCTCTTCATCTATGGAGGAGCTGGCTTCCCGTCTGCAGAGTGGCCAACTTCTCCAACTCTTCCTGAGGCTGCTGATGGGACAGCCAGCTTTGTTCCTTTCCTATAATAAACTTTCCAGTTAAAGCTTTTGCCTGTAAATTCATGTTATTGCCTCAGTTTTAATTTCTCACACCAGCCAATGAGAACACAGTTTCTGCTATTGTAGAACAAAAGCAGCAAAGACAATATATGTATGAATGGGCTTTGCTGTGTTTCAATAAAACTTTATTTATAAAACAGGTGGCCCACCAGTCATAGCTTTGTATTGATTATTCCCTTTAACTAGTGGCCTGTGGTAGGCCATCATTATGTCAGAACTCAAAAATTTCAGATTTCAGCTTTAGATTAGCCATGCTCAACCCGTATAATCCCTCTGAGTGCCACCAACTTTTATATCTATTCTTCAGTAGACTAGGATCTCTGAGAGAAGAGATTTAAGCTTTTTTTTTAATCTTCTGATGCCAGTGCCTGATGCATAACTTGGCATGTGGTTAACAATCACTAAATGTCTATTAAATGAATAAATGTCTGCTCATTACTCTCTAGACTATTCCAAAAAACAATAATAAGCCCTAAAAGACAAATAAAAGGCTAGCAAAAAACCCTGAATAGTTGTTACATATATGGCCAAGAATTATTATATTTTACTAACAAAATGTTTTATAAAGCAATGAGCAAAATCTCAGTCTCCAAAGAACAATGGACTAAATACATGAACAAAAAACAGTAAATTCAAATTGCCAATAAACATATGGAAAAAGGATCCAACAAAGCATTACAAATTAGACAGTACGCAATCTCATGTTCCATATTAGTAAAAATAAAGAAAAATAGCAATATTTGGTTTTCATGAGGTTATGGGGAAAGGGAGACTTGTTATGGACAGGAACATTCTCACGCTGCTGATACCATATTCCTGAATTCCAATGCAGAATACATTGTAAAAATGTGTAGACTCTGCTAGCCAACGTACAGCTGCCAGTAATTCCTCATTATTTTCTGATTGATCTCTCTGCCTCTTAGAACAAACTAACATAGTCACAAGAGTTGATAATATCTTATCATTAACTTAGGGAAAAGAGCACTGGAAAGTTTTTGGTTTGGTGGTAGTTTTATTCTTGGCCACAAGCCTGTGGAAACATTTTTGGAGAATGAAGTTGGTCATGATTTATAGACAGTCAACAAGTTCATTATCTGCTGTCCCATTTGGAAAAGACCCAGCCATTACTTGAAAGATCAGCAAGAAAGGGGAATTTGGACTTGCCAACTAGGAAGGGAAAGTATTTATTGAGCATATTCTATGTGCCAAGGAGTTACTTCTGTGATTTCATTTTGTCTCTTCTGGGGCAGTCACCATTATCCCTAATTTCCTGGTGGATACAATGAAAGGAACAAAAATAGGACATAAAGCAGGTTTGCCTCACTCCAATAACCCATGAGAATTTCCACTGCAGTACACAGACCAGTCCTTAAACCATCTAGCATTTAGATATGCCATTGGTTGTTTAAGCAAAGGAGATTAAACACACCTATTCTGGTTGCTCCTCATTAAACTGCTTTGAGTGAAAGATGGTGTGACACCCACGTTCAGTAACCTCACATCTTTCTCCAGGTACATAATAATAACCCGTCATTCAAAAGAGAGAGGAAAAAAATCTGCTTCTGAGCAGGATGGAGTGGCATAGGTTACTGGATGGGTTCTTGCTTAGAGCAACAGCCTTTAAGCAAGTTCTCAATCAGGATACCTGCACATATCGTGGTGACTGATTGGGGACAGACTGCCCTGTCCTGGTAGCTTTGAAGTTCATTTTAAATGATTTCCTTCTGCACATTCTGTAAAATAAACACACAAGCTTCCTTGCCTTCATATCCACATCATAAGAAAATAATGATTATTTGTTTGATGGCTCCAAGCCTCCCTCCATCACTTCCCCAAGCTTCAAACATTGATTGTTTTTCATGCCTTAGAAGAGCCTTGTGATGTGTGTAGAGAACCTGAGTGGAATCTGAGACCAAGACCAGGCACCAAAGGGAAGGACCAAACTCCACAAACACAAACGAAAACATCAGACTAGTTGGATATAACTCACTGGGTCCCACTGTTTTATTTTTTTCCTGGAATTGGTACCAATTCTCATTTAAACTGCAAAAAATATTTGGATTTGGTTTGTTGGAGATTCAACAAATAATAAGCATTTCATTTTGGGTTTTTGTTTGGTGATTTTGCTTACTTTGAGTCCAATTCCTGCTTTGAAGACAGGAGGAAATATACAATCATCTGCAGATATTCATAAAACAATATAGCCAAGGAATATAATTTTAACCATTCACAACTATCATCAAATTATATCATTTCTATCTTTCTTAGATGATGATAAAGAATCTAAAAATTATCTGAAAACTTTTCACATTAGCCTTTTTATTTTATCCTTTTGGAGTATTGTACGCCACTGGTCTACAGATGAGGTGTTTATGGGCAAAACTAGCTAACTAATTTATAACTTGCCAATATTGCACCTAGTGATTCTGTCTTCTTATGTGAGTAGATCTGAGTACTGGAGTTGAGACAGGCTATGTGGAGAAATGAAAAGATTTAAAACAGTAAGAGAAAGAGCAATAATTAGAGTATAGTATCTGCTAGAGCGGGAGAACATTCTAGAACATCATTTAAGGAAGAAGTCAGTGCACTGTTTCCTGTTCACACTCCCTCACCTATACCACTTACAAAGTAAACTTCTGAAACCAGATGTAATTACTGACTTCCAAAAATGTGGCTTATGTGAACTGAGACACAAGTTAAGTATAAAATGTACACAGGGTATTTTTTCCTTTTCCAATCAGATTTTATTGGTTCATTTTAGATATACATAATGATCACATTCATCATAGAGAATTTATACACAGGATTTTGAAAATGTAGTCAGAAAGAAAAAATGTAAAACAACTGAAAAACAATTCCTTTATTGATTACATATTGAAATCACACATTGGATTATATCAGATTAAATTAAATATGTTATTAAAATTAATCTGATCTGTTTCTTTTTACTTCTTTAAATATGATTACTAGAAGATTTAGAATTACATGTGTTATTTATATTATACTATGTTTAGTAGAAAGCACTGAACTAGGGCTGAGTTCTCCCATGCTTCAGAAAATCTATAACACTCCATTACAGCTGGATTGACAGTCCTTAATGCTTAACTAAGGGGCATGGCTCCAGAAGACAGCAAGACTGACACTATTCATTATTCCATTTTATTTTATTTTTTTCTCTTTCTTCTTTTTTTATATTTTTGGGGTTTTTTTTAAAGGGCTGGGGAATCTCACTATGTTGCCCAGACTGGCCTTGAACTCATGACCCTCCCACTTCAACCTCCCAAGTAGTTATGATTATGGGCATGCACCATCACATCTGATTTATGAGTGCATTTTCTGTTGCCAGTAACTCAATCCCACAGACTGGGTGAGTTATAAAGAAAATGTTTATTTTGGCTCATGACTCTGGAAGTGAAACATTTCAGGGCTTCATTTAATGACAGCCTTCTTGTTGGCAGTGGCCCAAGGCAGCTCGGGCATCATGGGACATCACATGACAAAAGACAGCAAATATGTATGTATATCTCTGTCTTCTGTTCTCTTTTTCCCTTCTTCCTTCTCATCTTTTGTTTGTTTTTGTCAACACTGGGGATTGAGCCCAACCCCTTCACACTGAGCCCATCCTCAGCCTTTTTATTTATTATTCTATTTTGAAACAGGCTCTCATTAAGTAACTCAATTTCCCAGATGGGATTTGAACTTGGCAATCCACCTGCCTGAGCCTTTCAGAGTGCTGGGATTCCAGGGGTGTACCAGCATGCCCAAATCCCCCTTCTTATCAAGTCACCAGGACTCCATCATGGGGCTCAACTCTGATGGCCTTAAGCCTATCACCTCCCAAAGGCCCCATCTCTAAACACCATGGTCAAATTGAATTCCTACTTTCTTAATACCTATCAGTGGGGATTAAATTTCAACACCTAAAACCTTGGAGGACACTCCCGAGGGTACAAGCCATGTCTAACCGATTGCAACCTGCCCAAGCAAAGTGACTACAGCCATGAATCAGTAGCATAAACCCAGTACACAGATTATCCCAAGCACCCTCCTACTTAATTTTCAGGGGTGGGAAGAATTTATTGAGAGAAGGCAAGCTTCTGTCTGAGAGAGACAGAACAAGGCCCAGAAAGTGGGCTGCCCACCAACCCTACTTCTCAATGGTGTTTTATTAAGCAAAGTCATGAGGTGAGGCGGGCTTAAGAGGGGGCAGAACTATAATCAATCAATAAGATTACAAATATAATTGCTTAGGTAGTATTGATTCAATGGCAAATCACAGAATGAGTGTGAGGTGGGACAAAACTATGGTCAACCATTAAGTATAAAACAAGTATAGTCACTAGAGTAATATTGATTAAATGGGGATCAAATGGGGAAACAAGTCATGTAGCAGGCACACATGGGCAGATAAGGACTTTCCTGGAAGTGGTGGGTTATAGAGGTTTGGTCCTCCACCCCAAGGTCATGGGTGCCTACTTAGAATATCAATCACTACTGTTCATCCCCAGGGGAAGTGTATGGGTGAGTAGTTCCTGAAGCCTGACCTTCAGTGACTATGCCTCCAGCCACAGTTGTCTTGTTCATTGACCTCTCTAGGGCTCAGCCCTGTCTCACTGCCTACACTATTTCTACTTATCTTAGCTATCTGTAATAGTCCCTCCTCTCTGAAGAAGGATCCCTAACTGCCATGAGGGGGCAAGGGGCGAAGACCCATCTGACTACTTCCAGCAGAAGAGGGTGGTAGTTGTGATCGGCAGTCGGATACTCCACAGAGTGTCTATCTAAAGGCCCTTGATAGATAACAGGTGTTTTTGTCTTGGGTAGACACACAGCTTTAAGTCTGGAGAAGACAAGGCCAAAGAAACAGTTAAGTATGCATGGGCCAAATAATAAAACCAACAGGATAATTATGAATATAACCAACAAGATTTTCTACCAGGAGGAGCCAGTAATAGCTTTCTATAAGGAAGATAAGGAGAAGATCCAGGGTATTTCAGAATCTGACATATCATTAGCCTGTTGTCTAATATCTTGAACAGATATTGAGATACTAGCAGAAGGATCAAGAATGTACATACAACATTTAGCTTTTATAATAGCACAAATTCCCCCCTAGCGCTGCTGTTAGAATGTCTAATGCCATCTGATTTTGGAGGGCTCGCCTCATTAATTTTACTTCCTCATTCAGGAGAGAGACACCTTCCATGGTGTCATTTAAGGCCCACTGAGTGTAGTTAGTTAAGGCCTCAATGTGTTGCATGTCATTCTCTAACTCTAGGGATGGGTTAAAGATAGAAGCCAGATGATCATACCAGGGAAACACACTTTTAGACCATCAGTGCTGTAAGTGGAGCAAGTTTGCAGGTCTGTCAATACTTTTGGCACTTCTGCTTGTAACCATGCAAATCCCAGCACATGTTGTTCTATTCATCCAAGGAGCAGCCAGGGCCACAGACTGGTTCCGCAGAACCAGTGAATGCCACTGAGGCCTCCATCTAACCCCAGGGAACCAGTTTGTTGCAAACCAGTCTTCAGCCTATAAAGTTATTGTGTACATACAGTGTTCAGGGGGTGTCCCTCCCATGTATTTAGTAGAATTAGGCCAATGAGAATAGGAGTGATTTTTTTCTGTTCCCAACATAAGGAAGTCTTTCTACTAAGATGTCCTCTAGTGGGAGTTAACCATAGATAACCATCCCATATCTGAAAGTAGCCATCTGATTATCTATAGTTCTCAGCCCTCAGGATAGGACCCTTATTTTTACCTAGTAGAGGTCCTACTAGAACCTTTAGAGAGGCTTCAGTAGCACTGTTAGGGAAAAATATTCTATTATGTCCAGGAGCATTAACAGTATAGTTTATAGGCCACTCAGCCACCTTGTAATCTCCCTCAGGCATTGGGCATTCTGCAAATGATTTCTGAGACTAAAACTTTTGCCATCTCTTGTGCCTTTTCTGTTCTACAAGGAAAGAATTCAACCCAGTTTGTGAAGGTATCTATCCAGACTAATAAGTATTGAAGTCCTTTACTCTTTGGCATATGAGTGAAGTCAAGCTGACAGTACATTTAGAAACTGTTCTTAAGGAACTGGAGTACCTGTTATAACCCACTGGCTCTTAGACTCCTCTATTGATGGAGTCTGATATTTTGTTTTAAGTCCCTCTAATTTTAGCTGCAACTATCTCTAAAATTTTGATGACTTATGAAAAATAGAGTCTAACAATTAACACAGTTTTGACCGATGAAAAACTCAAGTTATTGTACATAGTCAACAATACATATTGTATTATTAAACCAGTCTAAGCATCATTTTGACTAGTTGGCAACCTGGGTATATGTATTATAGTATTTAGACAGGATAAACTATCTCTCCCCAGGATGGGAGCTGGGCTTTAGACATAACTAAAAAGAATGGGTGAAGAGAAAGTCATCCCAGCTATAGCTTAAGTGAGTTATGCTTTTTATGGTGACTCTTTTTTATTGAGGTATGATGGCTGGAAAGAAGGCCAGGATTGAAAAGAAGGACGAAGAGAAATGTGCCAGTGTCTAGCAATAGGCTGGTTTCTCTACCCTATAGTCGTGATTACTCAGGACTCCTCCGCGGAGATGATAGTGTGGCCAGAGGGAAAGGACGGAGTGCCCTGGCGCCCTTTACTCTTGCTAGAGTAACTGGGAAGATGAGTCTGAGCTCTGGGTCCGTTGTGTCAGAATGCAATATTGCTTCCAGTGATCACCTTTGCAGTCAAGGCATGGCATGGGAGTACCTCTTAAAGCAGTCTCTCTTTAGGTGGCCTAGGTTTTGGCAGTGGTAGCAGGTGAAGTTGGTAATCATTGAACTCTTCTTGGATTCCCAAGAACTGGACTTAGCGTCTGGCTGTTTTTAAGGCTATAACAAAGGCAGCCACTTTTTGGTCTCTACTTTCTCTCCTTGGCTTCCTCCCAGTCTCAATTTTAGCATACTAAAGAGACAGTTTTCACTAAAGTATCAAGAGAGCTATCTGGAGCAAAAGCTATCTTTTGTAGCTTTTTCAAATATCTAGGGCTGACTGGGTAATAAATATGTCTTTAAGTATAATCTGTTCTATTAAATCAGGAGCTATGGACATGCTTTATCAGTGCCTCTTGTAAATGATCTAACAAGGCAGAGGGGTTTTCATTTTTCTCCTCATAAATAGGTGGCAATTTAAAATAATTAGAAAGTTTGGTCTTTGTTCTTCTTAGACCTTCAAGAATACATACTGTTATGGTTGATACATTGTGTCAACTTGCGGAATCTAGAGGTTTAGCTGAGTGATTCAGGAGGAAGCCAGGGTGCTTACTTTGTAAACATCCTGAGCCTGTGGAAGAGGAAGGCATGGAGGAGTGAGAGCTACACGCCCCCTGGGTGGGGTAGGCTGTTTACAATGTAAGGGAAGGAAAGAGGCTGCGTGCAGCCATTCCTCCCTTTTGCTCTGGTTGTTTTTGCTGTGCTCTGCTGCCATGAAGTCTGCCCTTTGCCATGTGCCACTCTGCCTCTGAAGCAGCCAAGTATGGACTGAAACCTCCACAAACTGTAAGCTAAATAAACCTTTCCTTTCTTCATTTTGGGCATTGGGTATTTTGTCTCAGCAACAAAAGAAAAGTAACCAAGACACATACTCAAAAATGTCTCCTGTTCCAATCTTGTGTCTGGATGTTAGGCCAGCAGGGGTCTTAGGTGGGGACTGCTTGGGCTCTAGTGGGAACTGGTTGTTCCCCTGGCTATCTATTTTCTGGCCTTCCAAAATTAATAATATGATATTCATCCCCAAATGTAATAGCAGCTTATAATGCTGCTTGTCTCTCATTAGAAGTCAATGTTTAAGGTTAACATCTTTCAAACTAGCTTATAGATTTCAGTAAATTCTCTAAAGACCTCAATGTGCTTATCAGAGTCATCTGAAAATTTTCCCTGATCTAGCTTGATCTGTGTAGGTCACTGAGAGAAAAAGACATACGAACATGAGTAGCCTCATATGGATTATAATTATACTTTGAGCATAAATAAGAATTACTTTTCAGTGTAAAGAAAGCTTGAACATAAGGCAATTCTGACCATTTTCTCTCTTTTTTTTTTTTTACAGTATGATTCTAGTTGTAAAGTGGCATCATAATTGATACTTCCCTCTGCATTCCATTTTGGCTCTAGGAGATCAGGTAGGCCATGCATATGTGCAAAAAAATTATCAAACGGCTCTCTTTCAACAGGTAAGGGTCAAACATCTTCCAGTGCTTAAAAATGCACCCGAAGGAGTAAGAGACTTTGACATTGAGCCCTTGTGTCTCTGTCCTGTTATCTTGGTAAAAGACCTCCAAATGATACAGGGGAATGAAACTTATAGCCTGCTAGGTAGATGTCTGAAACACCGAGTTTGTGTTCTCTAAAATTGTGGAATGAGTTCTAGGAACAACAGAGATTAAGAGTGGGAAGAACTTATTGAGAGAAAGCAAGTTTCTGTCTAAGAGGGCCAGAAGGGGGCCTGGAAAGTGGGTTGCCCCTAACCCCTTCTTAATTTGGAAGTTATTCCTTTTTACAGTGCATTTTCTTCAGTGAAGAAGAATTTGCATCATTTTAAGCTTTGCACACAAAATAAATGTTTACTTAATATGTTTTACATTGTAGCATTTACAGTTCACAGAATTGCCCATACTTGGAGCACAGGGAATGGCTTGTCCTGCTCTACCCTACATTTGGCATCCACTCCACTCCATATTCCATCACACAGACAGTAATACCAGCATCTTTCCTTGATTACTGTAATGAAAACCATTTTACATGATGAAAGCTTTGCATTACACAGGTAAAGACAGCCCAGAGCTTGAGCAAGGCTGAATTATTGAGGATAGGGGACAAGGTGGAGATGCCTTTTCACCTGTAGCCTCAATGTAACTGCCCAACCTTCTAAGAGAAAGCTCACAGCCTTGCTATTCAGAGACCACCAGATCCAGGTTCCTGGAAAGGACCTCGGAAGTGGTCAGTTGCCTCTTCCACTGCTTGCTGGGGAGGGGGTAGGGTGTCTCCTTTGCATATTTCTTGATAGGAGCCATCTGGCCTCTGCATGGACCTCAGTTATAATAGCCTCTTTCCACTGCAGGAACCTTGGGGGTTTTGTTTTTAATACCTCTGACTGTATAAAGTTCATGGTTGTATGGACAAAAGTGGTCAGTTGTCCATTCTGCTGTGACCTAATAGAGACCTAGATAGACTACAGAGTATCCTCACTGTGGGAACAGGGGTGATTCTGAATGCAGGGTCAACTATTTAGGTTTTTCTTTCCAAGCCTCATAACCAGTAATGGTTTCCTTGCCTTGTCTGAATAACAGAGGGAGGACAGTGTGAACATACTGGGTTTACTGAGTTGTAAAAAGATGGGAAAGGAGAGGGCTCTGCAACTGTGAAGTGCTGCGTGCATGCTGGTCTATTTGTCTCCATCCAAATGCCTCTTTCTTTACAGTGCGCAAGGGCTGCCTTCCAAGCACGCAGCGAGCTCTTGCTTTCACAAAGATGCTTTGGCAATTACTCAGCGTCCTGTCCTCTTCCAGGCATTTACAAATTGATTTGTTCTCTGTTTCCAGGTATGAAGGGTAAGCAGCTGAGTGATGCTCTGTGAGGACTTGGAGTCCAGGTCGGTTTATTGTGAAGGAAGCGATGTGCCGAGAGGAGGGGGACTCAGAGTCCCAAGGGAGAGTGGAGTCCATTGGCACACTGTTCCCAGACTCCAAATAAACAGCAAAAATGGACAGTGTGTGCAGTAGCAAGTGACCTGGGTTTGTAGAAAACAGATGTGGGTGAAATTCCAGGTCTGTTATTTACCAGATATGTAGCCTTGAAGAGGTCACATCATCCCTTTGATTCTTCAATTTTCCACTCTTTTATCTATAAAATGGGAGTAGTAGCTATCTTGCATACAGAGTAATGCTTAAATATTCAGCGTCTGCAGCTAGACTGCTATTTATTAGATGTACTATTTAGGAAACTTATTTTTCTTTGCCTTTTTGGTGCAGTTTTAAATTTTTAACAGGTTTCTTGAGGTAACATTTACATGCAATAGAACATACATATAATTCTTGAAGTAGTCAGTGCCTAATGAATATATCCCCCACATCCAAAAGTTTCCTCATGCACATAACTACTGCTTTTTGGTTGCCCTCATCCCTAGAAAACCCCAGATCTACTTTCTGCCATGATAAATCAGTCTACAATTTTAAGAAATTTATGCAAGTGAAATCGTACAGTATCTACTTTTCTAGATTGGCTTACTTCATATAGCAGCATAATTCATTTTGAAATTCTTCCATGTTTTGTGTATCAATAGTGTAGTATTTTTAGTGCCAAGTAATATTCCATTATGTGGTCATACCACAATTTGTTATACATTTACCTGTTGATTTCCGTTTGGGCTATATGCAGTTTTGTCTATTACAAATAATGTTTTATGAACATTTACATATAAGTGGTTCTATGAACATACACTTTCAGAATTTTTCTTGGGTAAATATCTAGAATAAGAATGTGCAGGTCATGTTACATGTGTATGCTTAACTTTCTAAGATCTGTTAGGTCTCAGTCATGGAGCACTTGCCTAGAAAGGTTCCGAGTTTGATCACCAGCACTGAAAAAAAAATCTGCCATGTTGTTTTCCAAACATCCTACCAGCAGCATGAGTTCTGATCACACCACATCTTTGCATTGCTTTGATATGTGTTGGAGATTGTTTGCATTGCCATAGCAAAATGCCCTAAACTAGGCAATTTATAAACAGCATTTATTTCTCACAGTTCTGGAGGCCAGGAAGATCTTATTCAAGACATCAGCCAATTCAGTGTGTCTGATGACATCCCACTTTGTAGGTCACAGATGACACCTTATAGTAGTGTCCTTATGCGGCAGAAGGAAAAAGTGAGCTCACTCTGAGACCTTTTCCATAAGGGAACTGTTATGGTTTAAAGTTAAAACATTATCCTAAAGTCTCAGGAATTCAAAGGTGAGGCTTTGGAATTCAGAGGTGAGGCTTCTGGAAGGCGATTGCATCCTGGGGGAGTCCAGGGTACCATTGATGAGTTCAGGCTGGAGTGTGCTGTTAGGGGGTGGACCCTGGCTGAAGTGGTCACAAGTGGTGGGTCATTGGTCTGAAAGGGTATAGTTTTGTGCCTGGCTCCTGCTCTCTTTCTCTGCTTTCTGCCTGTTGTTGGTTGAGCAGCTTTTCTTTGTCTTGCCCCTCTTCGCTGACATCTATTCCTTGGAGCCAACCAACCATGAACTGAATGCTCTGAAATGTAAGTCAAAATAAACTTCTGTTCCTTCAAGTTACTGGTGTCAGGTATTTTGCCCCAATGATGGCAAAGCTGACAAATACAGGCAGCAATCCTATCACGGAAGACTCTGTTCTCAAAACCTAATCATCTCTCCAAAGCCCTTTCTCTTAATACCGACACATTGGTGATTAGGTTGTCAACATATGAAGTTTGGAGTAGTATGACAATGTGTACTATACCAATGTGGTCATTGTTTCTAATTTTGAACATTGTAATTGATGTATGTTGGAACCTCACTGACGTTTAACTTTGTGTTTCCCTGGTGTTAATGATGTTGAGCATCTTTCCATGTGCATCATTTGCTGTATTAGGTGGATTTTTCATTGCTGGACACAACACCTGATGCCCATAACTTAAAGGAGAAGTTTAATTGGATCATAGTTTCAGTCTATGATCAGCTGGTTCCAAGGCAGAAATATCATGGGGGAAGGAGGAGGAAGAGCAAAGCTGCTCAGTTCACGATGTGCTTGGGTGTGGGAGTCGGTGGTCTCTCCATGGTCGCTGGGAGAAAACGGTGAAAGGATTTAGAAAATAAAGACAAGAGATAACAGCCAGGGTCAGGTGGAGTTACCTCTTGCCTGATGAGCAAGAGGACTCCAACAGTAGGGACGTTTATTTTATATAATTGCAAAGTAGTATCATGAGGGAGAATGTTGCCTAGCGATTAAGACTAACACTAAGACTGTAATTTTCCGAGCAGGATACCTTTTTCAGTGCTGAGGTAGCCTGACCATCTGAGGCACTCTGGGTCTGTCCCACCCTCAGACACATGACCAACAACCAACTCCAGCGACTCCCAATGCTTGGGGTCTTTTTTGTACCCTCTATTCTGTTCTATTGATTCACCTATCTATTTTTGTGCCAGTACCACACTGACTTTTTTTTAACCACTGTAGCTATGTAATATAGCTTGAGATCTGAGATTGTGAGGTTCCCTACTTTGCACTTGTTACCCGAGATTGCTTTGCTCTCCAGGGTCTCTTCCAGTTGTATATAAATCTTAAGGTTGTGTTTTCTTGTTCTGTGCAGAATGCTGCTGGTATTTTGACTGGGGTTACATTTAATCTGTATATCCATTTTGTTAATGGCTATTTTGACAAGATGTCAATTTATTTTTATGGACTATGCATTTGATGTTGTAACTGAGAACTCTTTTCCTAGCCCAAGTGTTAGTTTCCTAAGACTGCCCTCACAAAGTATTACAAAGTAGGTGGCTGAAAACAACAGGAATTTATCCTCTCATACTTTGAGGCTCTGAGGAAGAATCTACTGCATAACTCTCTCCTAGCTTCTGGTGGCTACTGGCAATCCTTGGTTTGTAGACCCATTAGTCCAATCTGTGCCTCCAAATGGTACCCCTCCCCAGACAGTGTCTTACTGTATAGACTAGGGTGGACTTGAACCTGCTATGTAGCCTTGATTGGCTGCAAACTCACCATCCTCCTGCCTCAGACTCCAAAGTGTTGAGATTACAGGTGTGTGTCACCATGCCTAGCATACGTCTGTTCTTAGAACGATGCTAGACATATTAGATTAAGGACCTAATCTACATCAGTATGATCTCATTTTAATTTATGAGATTATATCTGCAACAGCTTTATTTCCAGGTAAGGTCTTGCACTAAGATTCTAGGAGGAACATGATTTTGTGGAAAGACACTGCTTGGCCCAATATAGTAAGTAACAACAATTTGTCTCCTGTTTTTTCTTGTGGAAGTTTTATAATTTTAGGTTTAACATTTAGGCCTTGTAATTCTTTTTTTCGTGTTTTGTTTTTCTTTTATTTTTATTTTAAAGACAAAAAATGGAGCTATATAAACCAGAATAACACAAAAACAATACAGGAAATACAAAATTATAGAGAAGATAGTAGGGAATTAGCACTGGATGCTGTATTACATAATGTTATCTTCACATTTGTTGCTCAGTTATACAGAAGATGGCTCGTTCAATTAATGAGTTTTCTCCACCCTCATCTCTGTTGTTCTTCCACCCAATCAGTCATCTTCCCTCAGATAGTAACTGTATTTTTTTGGTTTACTTACTCCCTGAGGCTCTCACATTGGGAAGAGACATGGCTGTTTCTAATTATGCTGTAACAAACATGGGTGTACACAGATTGCTATGGCAGGAGGTGGAAAAGCACCCATCCTCAAAGATGGTAGATTGGCAGGGAACCATGTTCACTATGATCAAGCCCCCACTGACAAGCCCTCAAGGCCATCAGGGGTCCAGTTGAATTGGCGGGGTTACCCTGTGAATCACCAGGCTCCATCTCTGTGCAGCGCACCTGGAGGCCTGGTTGAATGCTCGGGGTCGCCCCTGTGGACCACCAGTCTCTGCCCTGTTGAGGTGCTCCTGGGGGCATGGTCCAAGGCGCTCCTGGAGGCCCAGCTGGGTCCACGGGGTCTCCCCCGAGGACCACCGGGCTCCACCCCATCACCATGCTTGCAGAGACCTGGTCCAGGTCTTCAGGGTTTTCATGTAGCCCAGAGAGCTCCTCTCCCCACTCAGGCTGCTGAGCTCCCTGTCAAGGACCCCAGGGTTGCCTCCTAGGCCACTAGTGTCTCCCTGCAGACTGCCTATGACTCTTTGGAGGCTATCCCTATCCAGCTAGAGAACCGGGTCTGCACTCTAGTTCCAGGTCTTCTTCTCCCGCCTCTCGATCTCCAGTATTGCTGCTCCCTGCCCCTTGCAGCTGGGCATTGGGCACACTTATGATGCTGGGCACAAGTGGCATGAGGTCTCCCCCATCCGTGCTTACTGAGGTAGTCCAGGGTGTGTACTAAGTTTAGTTATTAGTTCTAGGAGAGAATTGAAGGATTTTCTTGGGTCTTCTGTGTAGTTTGTTGTTGTGTCTCGGACCCCAGGACTGCTGCTTTTCATGTAGTTTGTTGTCTCTCAGACTCCAGGATTGCTGCTTTTCAAGTAGTTTGTCACTATGGGTACATAAAAGGTTCATATATGCAAGCATTATGGAGTCCCTCTTGGTGCTCATATTAGTAGTTTAGGGTGAGTCCTGAAGCTCATGGACTCATCCTGTTGCTGTCAGGAATAGTTAGTGAGTGTATGAGCCACTGAGACTCAAGGTGCTCACAGAGGGAGTTTGGGGTAGGAGCTGAAGCCCGGTAACTCAGCTTGTGCTTCCTGCTTGGTGTTGGAGTGAGAAGAGCATGGAGTCATGTGATCTACCTCCATTTGCAGCTCTCTCTTACTGTTGTGCTCCAGTTCCTGTTTGTTCTTTGGCTGGATCCCTGGGAATTGCTGTGGCCCTGGGGTCACTGCTGCTGCTCTCTGCTGGTAGTTGCTCACACAGTGGAGAGGTATGGGGCCACAGCCTTGGGGCAGGTGTAGAGGTGGGTGTGGTGGGCTGTGTACTGGTTGCTTTGACTCTGTCTTGCCTCAGGGTGCTGATTAGAAAGGTTGCTGCAGAGTGGGGACTCTGCTTCAGTGGCTGTTGTAACTTTCCCTCCTCACACTGGGCTGGACAACACCTCCCGACTGCCACTGCCTCTTTTCCAGGCTGCGCTTTCTCTTCTCCAGTTTTGGACCAGTTCTCAGAGCTCTGCTCTCCGAGCTGGGAGGCCGAGCTGGGAGACTCCCTCGAGCATGGGCCTCTGAAGCTGAAGCTGCGAGTGCCAGAATGAGGGAGCTGGCCGCAGGTGTGTATGGAGTGGTGACTCCCTCCTTCTCCATCTCCTCTTCCTCTAACTGCACCATGTCAGCCTTCCAAGCTTTTCCGCTAGAAGTCGTTTGTTCTTTCTGAGGGTTTCAATTCTCATTTCAAACCCTTCCTGTGTCGAGGGGATCCACTTCTCTCCTTCTTGTCTTTCTCATGTTGCTATGTTCCAGTGTTTGGGTGGCGATCCTCTAGGAGGCTCTTTCTCTGCTGCTTACCCAGTCACCATCTTCCCGGACATTATTTTCAATTTTGGTATATGGAATGAGGTATAAATTGTACCCCATCTCTTTACACATGTATACTTGCTGGCTCCAGGAATATTTGCAGAAAAAAGTATCCTTCCTCTACTGAATTGTCTTTGTATCTTTGTAAAACAAAACAACCATGTATGTGTGGGCCACTTCTTGAACTTTGTTTTTCCAAGAGGCTCCTTGCGACTTATACCCAATGTGGGGGTCACAGCATGAAGGAGCCTTCTATGAATCAGAAAGGAAGACTTCACCAGATATGGAACCTGCTAATATCTTAATCTAGGCCTTCCCATCCTGCAGGACTCTGAGCAATAACTGCTTTTATGAGACACCTAGTAGGTAGTATTTTGTTACAGGACCCTGTGTGTGGCAGTAGCACCAGAGCCCTCACTTGTGGGTAACCTCCCTCTCTTATTCTCTTCTCTTCTGGAATTCTTTGTGTTTGCATTGTCTTATCTTCTGGGTTCTGGATGTCCAGCTGTATTTGTCAACTTCCTTATCACTGAGACAGAATACCCAACACCTACAACTTGAAGATGAGAGGGGTTACTTGCTTACAGTTTCAGTCCATGACTGGCTGGCTCCAAGGCAGAGACATCATGGCAGAAGGGCATGGAGGAGCAAAACTGCTTAGTTCATAATGGCCAGGAAGTACAGAATGAGGACAGCACCAAAGAGGAAGGGGCAACAACCAGATACAGCGCCCAAGGTCCTGCCTCCATGACTAGTATGGAATCTACTATTTGATAATTATTCAACCCAGACACACTTAGAAATTTGCTCCACTAATCCCTGGAGCAGACCCCAAAGCCAATTCAGCAGAAATGTCCCCCTAATCACCACATCAACACAAGGAGAATGTGGGGCTATTCCTGGACCCTATCTGTAGTGGGGACAAAAACTCTCCAGTCAGTCAGGTAGGCAAGGATCAGGCTCACTCATTTATTTCCCATCCTCCAGAGTCACTGCCTCAGTGTTGACTCAGGCCCCAGTGTTTTGAGAGCTTTTGTTTGTTTTGTCAGTTCATTCAGGAGAGAAAGTAATTATCTTTGCTGTTCCTCCAGTTTAGCCAGAAGTAGAAATCAAGTAAGTTATTTAAATCCTTTATGATTCAGTTTCCTTGCCTACAGAGTGAGGATAATAACAGTACCTGGTATTACATGGTATTACATGGAGCTGTGACGGGGATTAAATAAGCTAATACATGTAGAGTGCTTAGTGCAGTATTTAGTACTTGATAATTGTCCAATAAATAGAAACTATTGGTGTTGCTATTGTTGTTGTTCTCATTGTCAGCCACAACCTAGAACCTACAGGTAGCTTTGGGGGACTTCTTCCTTTTTAGTCCCTTGTACAAAAGCTTGACATTTCATTGGTCTTAAATATTTGTATCTTATCTACTCCATCTACCCCTGTTCCTCTGGCAGATAATCACTTATCTTCTTACTTTAGAACAGGCTAAGAATGACCTTTGAGATCTTTAACAGTCATAATTTCTGTGCCTTGGAGATCTAATTGATATTCTCATCGAGCAAATTAGCATTCACAGCAAACATATTTCACTCCAGATTTATTACACTCCCTAAATTAATGTAACAAGGGTATGCTGAAGAGCAGACCAGAGTTTAATTCATGAGTCTGGTGGCTCGTCCCTGGGTTAGCTGGAGAAATTCAGGGCAGGAAAGAAAGCACTTATTCCAATCCTTTCCAGCTTAACACATGGGCAAACTGCATAAAAACAAAGACAAAGTGCTTTTTAAAAAAGAAAAGGAGAGAATCCTACTTGAGATATGCAGCTGAAAAGATGCAAACAGTAGTCCCAATCCCCAGTCCCTTTCATTTTCTACCCCATCTTTAGACATTTTCCCTCAGTGTTGGTGGGGTTGGTCTCAGAGAGAATATCCATAACTCTTTGTAGTCCAGGCATTTGACTGGGTAGGTCCTCTTAGGGGCCTGAGGAAAGCCAGAAGCTCAATAGAGGCTACAATATGTCACTGGAATAAGTAGGATTGCTGTGTGGCAGCCTCAGACAAAGTCACATTTTAGTTTTCTTGAAGGATCATCTCCTCTTTCTGCCTCAGTCAACATAGGCTCTGTTTCTACCTAGTCTGTGTCTCCCCAGAAGGTGTAAAGACATATCTCAGGGACTTATTAATTCTCCCCGAATGCATATGAGAAGCACAAGCCCACTCATCTGTTCAACTGCTTCTTCTTGTTTAAGAAGAGATGTTTTGTTATCATGAAGAGCTAAAATTCTTATTCTCAAATCAGTAGCAAACCCTTGGAATGCCAGTTTCTCTTAAGGGTTTTTGCAATTCATTAACAAACTGGCATTTATTCCTTTTTCATTTCTGAAATCACAAGAATTACAAGCTGAACTTTCACAAACATCTGTACACTCAGAAGGACTAGGTTTCGTCCTGACAAAGGTGGTAGGGTTGATGGACTATGAAAGAATCCTGATGAGCAAGGAGTGGGTCTGCCTGTAGAACTGGGTCATAATTTGGACCTGCATTAACTCTTCCATTTAATAGTTACTAGCAGGCTGGGGATATAGTTTAGTGGCACAATGCCTGCCTGGAAAGCATGAGGTCCTGAGTTTGACTCCTGCTACCAAAAAACAAAAGTTATTAGGGAAGGGACTAGAATAATCTCCTGTTTTCTGAGAGCTGTAGTTCAACCAGTAATATGAAACAAGGATGTACATAATTGGAACCTGTGGTAGAAAATGCACCAAGTTAGGAAGTGGTATGACACAGTTGGTAAAGTTTAAAACTAAAGAGGCAAACCTGGGTTCACCCACTGGTTTTGACCTTGACGGCCTGTGTATCCTTGGGAAAATTCATCTCATTTCCTGAACCTGGTTTGATTAAGTAACTACATCTTGGCTCCTGTCACTAGGGTCAAACTCAGTCTAAACTAATACACTGTCCCATCAACTATAGGAGCAGTTCACAATCTTCAGTGAGCATTCAAGTTACCTGGGGCATTTTACACAAACTCAGAGTTGGGATCCCACCAACAGACTCTCTCCTAAGTGGACATGCAAGTCCTGAGACTTGTATTGTTTAAAAGCTGGCAGGAGAGCTCGCATGTTCCACTAGGGACAAGGAAAGAAACATTAAATTCTGAAAATCACAATTAGACAGTAGGAAGAACATGTGAATCCTGAATTTACGGGGAATTTAGATGTGGCCTTTGCACTTCTTCTGGCTTTTTCTCTTGGCTGCTCCCAATGCAACACTTCCCCAGAATTTCTCACATCCAGCGGGCCCATCCTATTATCCATCCCTCGATCCTTTTCAGGTACCTGGAAGAATTCTATGAACTCTGAGGCTTGGCTTCTTGTCAGTCCTTGAGGAGCCTTGTGTGTGTGTGTGTGTGTGTGTGTGTGTGTGTGTGGTATTGACGACTGAACCGAGGATGTGTGCACTGACCTACATCCCCAGTGCTTTCCTCTTCTCTCTTTCTAATTTTTTAATTTTATTTTGAGGCAGAACTTGCCATCCTCCTGCCTCAGCCTCCCAGAGTGCTAGGATTACAGGCAAGGTGCATGCCCAGCGGGGAGTACGTGAGAAGTTCTGATGGAGAGAAAGTTTCAAGGGAGAGAAGAAAAGGTGTATGTGGGGTCAGATTTGCACGCCCATCCACTCCCATTGCTTCACTTTGAGTGGAGGTAAAAGGCTGGGGAAGAGGCCTTTGGGGAACTTTTCAGTTTTATTGGCTCCATTTCAGTCCTCCTTTTATTTTTGCAGTGCTGAGGATTGAACCCAGGGCCTCATGTGCTCTAGGAAAGGGCTCCAGCACTGAGCTATAACCCTCTCCATCCTTTTATAATAACTCTTAGAGCCTGCAATCTGCAGCCAGAGTTACATGTCTGTGCCAGAAATGTCATGTTTACTGGACTGTTTTTTGCATTTTGCTTCCCATTTTTATTTCAAGAGTAAGAGTCAACACTGGACATCAGAGAAGCCATTGGACGGGCTCCACTAGAAACCATGGGCATCTCATTAGGTCCTGCTTGCAGGTCTAGCTGTCAAGAGAGGAAATAATATCAACTAGGTAGATATTAACGGGACTCATTCCTTCATTTAATCATGAATTCACTCATTTATTCACTCTGTACTGACAAGTTTCTCTTGGTTACGAGCCAAAAAAAAACAAGGAAAAGGAGAGGAGTGTGGAGAAGTGGACGAGAAGAATTAAGGTGTGTTATGTACATGTGCCAATTCCCCACGAGGAATGTAATCACCCTGTACTGCAAACATGTATCAATGCAAATAAAAATTAAAGAAGAAAAGGAGTAAGTCAGAAAGGAAATTATTTGCTCATATGGCTAGAAAGCCCAATAATTCAACTGCCTTTCCACACTGGAGACTTAGACTATGTCCCCGAGTGCATCTTTTCTCTCCTTATTCCTCTGCTGCTTTCTCTTCTTCCTCCTTTCTTCCATTTCTTCTTTCTCTCTTTTTCTTTTTTCCTTCTCTCACCTCTCATTTTCCCACCAGGTTTTCTCTTTATGGTAAGTAAAAGAGGATGCAGTATCCTGCAAAAATCTCCTAGCACTTTAGCAACCCAGGGGAGAAAGGTTTTCTACTGCTGGCATTGGCCAGAAAGTTCCAGGGAGGGTTCTTGGTCTGGCTTGTGTCATATGTCCTTGACTGACACCAATTTCTGCGGCTAGAAATTTGGAATGACTATTCCAAGTGGAATGACTGGCTGGGTCTGAGACACAAGTCCTGGGTGGAGGAGAGTGTGCAGGGTCAAGTTCAGCTCTACCTCTTCACAGGAAATGGCTGCACTTTATGCAAGTATATACAGCAGGGAGATTCTATTTCCAGAAGATTGGAAAAAATCACACTGATTAAACACAACTCACAAATTCCACCTTTCCATTCCATCTCTTCATTCATTCACCCATCCAGCCATCCAGCCATCCCGCCAGCTGGCCATCCATCCACCCATCTTCCCACTCATCTATCCATCTATCCACCTACCCATTCAGCCACCTACCATCTTCCTGCCCATACATCCATCGGTCTATCCATCCATCCACCCGTGGGTCTATTTATCCATTTGTATATTTAATGAAACTTTCTTTGGAGATTTTTCTATGCTGGGCACTGTAGGGCCCTCATGTACAGGTCATTTGTAAAATAGAGAAAGGGCAGGATAAGGGCTTAGCATAAGGCTTAACCTCAAGTGGGTTTTCAGTAAGTGTTGGATGAATTAATAGAGACCTGTGAGCCTTAAGCCTGGGATAATAGGACAACAATAGTGTCCCCAACAGGAAATGGACAGCAAAAGTGGCTCCCGGGTGAGAAGGGCTCTGCTGGTCAGCTTTTTGCGTGTTTCATGTGCCCCCACAACTAGTGGCATGACCACTGCAGCAGGTGAGCCAGGTAAGGGTAGGAATTCTCTCTGCTCTGTACTGCCAGACTCAGAGGCTGGTGGCAGAGAAAACTATGCTAAGCCATCAGAAGAATAAATATTTTGGAGTGTGATGCGAGTCAGCAGGGCGGTATGGTGGGATTTAAATGGTGACACAGTATGCCAAGCTGCTTTTGAAAGCCCTAGCTAGTGGGCAGAGTGGAGGAATCAGGAGGGCAAGAGCACATGGCCCAAGGCACGAATAAGCCAGTGATTTCATTCTACCATCTTCCTCTCTCTGAGGTGATTCTTCCAGGAACCACAAAGACACTCTGCCCTGCTATCTTTCTTGGCTATTCCCACCAGTTTTTGGATTGCATGAGCAGGCATTCTGTGTGCGCACCAGTGATGGGCAATTTCTTGGGCAGTGCCCCCCAGTGTTGTAGTGACAGGAGAGATGGACATTGTACTAAGGGTGCTCACCAGCTCGATTGCCACCTACCGTGAAATGACCATTAGCTGCCACTGGATGCAAGCCTCTGGATCAGTTGGGTGGGAGCTCCAGTGGATGGAAGGGCGGGGTTTGATGAGCATTCTCAATTTTGGTGTATTTCTTCATTTGTTCAAATGCTAATTCATCTATACATTTCTTCTTTCCTTGTGAGGCCTAGCACGAATGTTCCACATAGATCCCCTCTTTTGGACTCCTTAGTGCTGCCTTCCCTTACAACAGCCAGCACCTAGAGCTCTCTGAAAGAGGATTATTTTGGAGGATTTATATACTCCCCATGGTGCTTTTTATATCGAGGACTGAGGGATATAGAAATTTTAAAACCCTTGATCCCTGGCCTTATCAGGAAAATTTTGAGGTGTACCTTATACTCCAAGGTCCCCACAGGACCAGACTGGAGCCCTCCGAGTGATTTTGTCTGAAATCACATCCTTTCCCAGAAGGCTGGGCTGAGGATTAAGTGGGTGAGACCTCGTGGCACAAGGTTTGAGGAGACACTGACTCTCAGGCTCACACACAAGCCTCCTGACACACAAACCTGTTGTTCCCCAGCTCTGGCCTTCCTTGCTGGTTCTCCTTCTCTTCCCTCTCTACTTTCTCTGCATTTTTGTGAGTTTCCCCAGGAGCATTTCTATAATAAACCATTTGTTCATGAATCTCCCTGTCAGGGTCTGCTGAGGGAAATCTGACCAAAAAACACTGCCTTGTTCTGCAAACAACTCTTTATGTCCAAAAAAGAACAAGACATGGCAGCTGCCATTCCTTCCACCTCTTCCTTCCCCCAGGCTCACAGTCTGGTAGGAAGACATGGTTCTGGGCTCTCTGTATACAAATAACTGTGCCGTCTCTGGGCATTGCTCCAAGAAGGGAGAAGTGCCCCTTAGTACTCTAGTGACAGTCTCAACTGCCTTGCTCCTCAGAGCGGCCCAAGGCTTCTGCTTGGAAGGGAATCCATAGCATATGGAAAATTAAAAGCACTTTTAAAAATAATTAGCTTTGTACAGTCAATTGCTGTAGACATCCATGGATTTGCAAGCTGTAAAGGCAAAGAGATTTGCTCTTAATTAACTTATCTTACAGTATTTGGATTTGAGCTTTAGTGCCATCCCAGCTACAGGGGAGATACTTGCCTCCTGTCACCACATAGATTTATGGCAAGAGTCTGAGGGACTCAGGAGCAGCAATGTGGAAAAACCATGGAGCCAACAAAGAGATTTTGGACTTAAGTAAATCCCAGTCCCCCACCTCCAGCACCATATTTCCTGTAGTTAGTTGAATAGTGTCTTCTCCAAAAGCCACGTCCACCTGCAACCTCAGAAAGTAATCATCTTTGGAAATAGGGTCTTTGCAAACATAATTAGCTAAACATTTAGAGATTAAATCATCCTGGGTTGAGGATGAATTCTGAATCTAATCATTGATGTCCTTGTAAGAAGAGGAGAGAAGACACACAAAGACACAGGGAAGAAAGCCAACGACAGCCAAGGTGGAGATGGGAACGGTGTGCCTGCATGCCAAGAACAGCCAAGAATGGCCAGGAGTCACCAGCAACTAGGGAGAGGCAGGACGTGCTTTCCTCCAGGGCCTTCATAGCGAGCAGCCCCTACTGCCGTTGCAATTTTGGACTTTCACCTCCCGAATGAGAAAATAAATGTCTGTTGCAAGTCATCAAGTTTGTGGTAATTGGTTATGGCAGCCCTAGTAAACCTCATATTTCTAAGAGGGTTACAGAAATGCCTTCAAATGAGCTTACAGACCAGGGACCAGGCAAGTTAGAGCCATGAATTAAAGTCAAGAAATTGCAAAAATAGTGGTAACTAACTAGCAACTTTCAGTGTGGTCCCTCCTGACTTCTCACTAAATCCTTATGATGGGGCAGGAAAAAAAAAAGACAAGAAGAAAATTCCTATTTGTGTGGGAAACTAAGATAAGCTCTCCAGTGGAGACTAGAGTCTAGGAGGAACCAATTCAAGACTGCTGATACAGATAGAGTGGAAAAAGCTACCCAGGTGCCAAAAGTTTGTTTTCTATTTCTAATAGCACAATATCACAGGCTAAGTAAGTTATAAAAAAGAAAAGTTGGAGCTAGGGATGTAGTTCAGTGACAGAGCACTTGCCTAGCATGCACACGGCCTTGGGTTCCGTCTCTAGCACTGCCACTAGAGAAAGAAAGAAGAGTTTTATTTTGGTTCACGGTTCTAGTCCAAGGTCAAGGGGCTGCTAAGCACAGTATGTTGAAAGACAGGGAGCACTTAAGAGAGGTAGCCACAGTGGCTTCAATAGCAGGCCCCCGTTGAGATAGCCTTCTAATCCATTAAGTGCGTGAGTAGATTGGCTCACCCATGAGGTTAAGGTACTAATCATCCCCTAAACATCCCACCTCTTAACAGCTCATAATGGAGTTTAATTTCAACATGAGTGTCAGAGGGACAAACCATAGAACCAGGCTTAAATCCAAGGCATTCTGTACCCTCCTTTCAGTTCAGGCTCAAGAGAAACTGCCAGAGGAGACTCCCCCACCCCCTTCTGCCACACTGGGGAAGAACCCCATGGCCTGGTACATACAAGGCAAGCACTCTGCCATCAAGGTCCACCCCAGCTCCAGAAAAGAGCTTTTCAGACTTAAATGCTTACAACTTACCTGGGGACCCTGGCAGAAGGCAGAATCTGATTCAGCGGGTTTCAAAATAGGGCTGAGAGTCTGCATTTCCCAGAAGATCCCAGCTGTGGCCAGTGCTGCTGGACCACACCTGGAATAACAAAGCTTAGAAACAGGTGTTTAGAGAACAAGGGCTTAAATGACTTCAGTAGCAGGTCTAGACACAGGTAGGAGTTCCAGTTCCTGCTGATGAGATAATCTCCAGGTGAAAGCTTGCTAGAATCTGGAGCCAAACCAAAGTTGTGGTAGACCAGCCACGGTGAACCTTTTAGAGCTTCCAGTGATCCAAACAGCCCGCTGTGGCTTGCGAGCTATAGGTTCACCACCACTCTGTTAGACGGTTTTTGTTAAACTGTTTTGTATTCAGTTTCCACAGTATGGGATGATCCCTCATGGAGTAGAACAATACTCTTCTGCCCCATCAGCGACAGTGCTTGACCCAGCCACGTACTCTGGCCGGGGGGATGTGGCGTCACTTTGGGAAGATAACAGCAGACCACTGCCTGGGCCATCAGGCTCTCTCTTTTCTCTGCCTCAGGCTGGCTCTGTCAGTGATTAGCTGCAGACTCGCCCTTCCACACGCCATCTGGTAGGCTGGGGCTCCCGTTGGCATTTCCATGGTGAGTATTGGCAGAGGCTGCACAGTTGGGAGGAGGAAGGGTCTTGTTCACAACCATGTGTCTGGTAACTGTCGGTGTGACCAGAGCAGCAGTCCTTCCTCCTAGCGCACACAGCTGAATCTTCAGGTCTTCCAGCCCTCCCAGCGCAGCCTTGCTGGAGCCCCAGGGAGGTGCCCAGCAATCTGAGCAGCACCTGCATCTGTGCATGGCTGTCCCCAGACCGGGGTGGGAGGCTCCGCTAACTTGACTGTTCTTCTCTCTCAAACCTCAGGGTGGCCTTTGGTTCCTGCAGTCAGTTCTCTTAGCCTTTCCTCATTGTTCTCTCTGAACTTTGGGCTCTTTAGGACTCACTAAAGAAGTTCCTGCATTGAATTTCTCTCCTCTGAAGTAACAACTTTATTTCTGTTGTCCTGATGCCGTGTCCTGGATCGGAGCTCTTCCGGGACCAAGGATGTGGGGCAGAGTCTGAGCGAAACTGCAGGGGACTTCAGGTCTTTGTAAGAAATACATTTCTGTGGTCTATGGAGATTTCTGGGGTCACTATCTTAATGGGGGATAATCTACTTTTTCCTGACTGATAGGAAACCATAAAAGTCACCTTCAGTGGAAAAAAGCTATACCCAAAACATACTACACACTGACAACTTTACTAATACTCTGAAACCTGGACTGATGTTGCTGTTTGAGTTGAGTGAAAGAAGAAAAAAACTCTGGGGTCTAAGAATGGATATTTTTCTTAAATAAAGAATACTTCTTGGAAGGCTGAGGCAGGAGGATCTTTGCGAGTTCAAGGCCAGCCCTGGCTACAAAGTGAGTTCAAGACCAGTCTGAACTGCATAGTGAGACCCTGACTTGAAATACCCTCTCCCCAAAAAAGAATTCTTGTAAATAAATGAGTAAATAAAAGACAAACACTCTTGCAAAAACTGGACTAAGGTACATATGGAAAAATGCTCAATTTTACTGGTAATCAAAAAACAATGAATGTGATATTATTTTATAGATGGAATTAGTCCCACTACCACCAAAAAAGAAAAAAACAATGTATTGAAATATTAACCCCCTACTCCCTCAGAAGATGATCTTACTTGGAAATGAGGTCATTGTAGGTGGCATTAGTTAAGATGAGGTCATAGGGGAGTAGGATGAGCCTCTAATCCAATATAACAGGTGTCCTGTAAGAAGATGGCTTCTCCTATACACCAAGCAAAGGTGTGAGGTAGAGTTTGAGGACAAAAGACAAGTGACCACCAATTATTCCTCTAACACCAGGGAACAGCCAAAAGCTGACAGATAAGACCCTATTAAGCCATTCAGCTGTCCTCTTGCCACGTAACTGACTACAGTTATGTGCAAAACCCTGGCAGAGGTCAGGCAGGCAGGACCAGGCGGAACTGCCCAACTGATGCACAGACTTGTGTCACTGCAACAGATAGTTGTTACACAGCAAAGACTTACTGATACACTTCTGGTACAAGTGTGTGAAAGTTCTTCAAGGGAATATACCAGGATATGGAGCTGCTGGAATGTTTTCAAGTCTATTAGAAATTGCCACACAGCTGTGGTTGAGGCAATTTACATGCCCATCAGTGCTGTAAGCATGTTCCTCTTCTGTCAGAATCTTGCCAGTACTTGAGAGTGTGAGGTAGTTTGATTTTTGCCAATCTGATATGTGTGAAAGGGTATCTCGTTGTTGTTTTAACTTGCAGTTCCCTGATGACAAGCAAGGCTAAGAATCTTTTCTGAAGTTTATTGATTGAATGAAGTTTTTACAAAAGAAGCAACCTTAGTCAAACTTATATTTCTTCACTTTCTCAGTCTGGCAAGCTCCCACATACTCTTTGAGAAGCGCATAAAGCTTCACTTCTGGAGTCTTTGCCAACTCTTTGAAGGCTCTAAGACACAATACAGAAATCGCCTCACCCAGGAAGCTTTTCCTCACTTGGAGCCTCCACCCTGGGTCAGATGCCTCCCCACCCAACACCCCAAGTCCCTTCATTCTACTGGAGTTCCCACCTTTTTGTATGGTGATCATCCAACTCTCCTTCCAGGGCAGGGGTGTTTAGTGTTTCTTGCACGGATGGGTGGAATCCACACCCTACTTCTTAAAGCCTAGCTTCCCAGCCTCCATCTCTTCACCTATTAAATGAGAATGATGCGCACCTCAACAGTTGATGTGAGCTTTGAATGAAGAAAGGAGAATGATACACCTGACTTACGGTACGTGGTCCGTAAATTGAAACAAGTGGTATTTAGAATAGGGAAGTTTAATCTTCTTGGTTCATGAACCACAGGATTTGGAAAAGTAAAACACAGATACACACATGCACAGAATACTGTGCATAGTTTCAGGTACTTCAGAGCAGCTCTTTATGCCACAGGCCCAAATTAAGAACCCATAATTTAGACACACTTATAAATGTCGCTTATTTTGTTAATGTGCCCTCTATCAGCAGCATCTAATAAATGCTTAATAACAAGGTTCTGCTGAATGAGTTAATTTTGAAAATGGGTCAGTTTCTCCTGAAACTCCTCAACCAATGACCATCTCAGCCCTCGGTCAGTCCTTCCTGGCCCATTGCCTATGGGGAAAGAGGAGACTCTCAGAGAATGGGATGACCTTGGTTTCTTCCAGCAAGCAGAAATGATAGCCCAAGGCCTTCTCCATGTGACCAGCAAAGACTGCCACAGCCTCCCTGGACCATTCTTTCCAAGCTTCTCACAGTTCTTGCAAAAAAAAAAAAAAATCCTCATTTTCTCCAACTCTGAAATCACAGCAAAGTGATTCTGAAGTGCAACTGCAATCTCTTTCCTGCTACAGTGCTTTTTAATTAGGCATCACAAAGCCCTGGAGATCATACTGCTCCCTTGTAATCATGTGTTCCAGAAAATTACTGCCATCCAGTTGTATTAAGGGAAGGTTATTCAGCTGATTCGTTAGGCACATTTCAACAAGGCTGGGGCTGTTGTTGTTCGGGGCCATTGTTGTTATTTACGGAATGAGGGATGAACACACCTCCTTCTGGAAGGTTGCTTACCGGACAGACCTGTTTTCATGGAGAAGTTAGGATGGGATAGGCTGAGAAATCATCATGGAATTGGGACATGGGGATTTTCACCCACTGGAGAAGGAGGAAGAAATATTTCATGCTTATTGAAAATATATTCAACTGAACTGGATTGAATTGGTATGTGGAACTCCTAAACCCCAGCTTCAAAATACAACCGTATTTGGACATAAGGTCTTTAAAGAGGCAATTAAGCTCAAACAAACTTTAAGAGTCTTAATCCCAAGTCTTAGGGGGAGTGTTATGACTCATAATAAGAGGAAAAGTGGACACGTGCATACAATCAGGTGAAAAGCCATATGAACACATAGGGAGAAGGTGGCCGACTTTAAGCCAAGGAGAGAGGGCTGAGGAGAACCCAACCCTGCCCACACCATGATCTCAGCCTTGCAGTCTCCAGCACTGTGAGAAAACAAACACCTGTTGTTCACACCACCTGCCACCTGCACGTTGTTTATGTGCAGTCTGTGGTACTGTGTTACGGCAGCCGTAGCTACTAATAGACACCTATCGGACCAACAAGTGCTGGGCACATGTGTGTGCCTTCAGGCTCCGCTACACCCTTTATTATCTCCACTGTATGCGTGAGGACACACAGCCAGAGGGATTAAGTCACTTGCTGGAGAGCTTACCAGATAACAAGTGGCAGAACGAAGATTTGACCCCAGGTTTGTCTGACTCTGATACCTGCCACACCCTGTCCAGCTCAGGCTGAGGGAAAGCAAAAGGCAGCGATTGGCTGGAATGAACTTTGCAAGTCTCTTCCAACAAGAGCAGTCTACGGCTCACTGTGCCCTGGAGGCTCAGGCATATTTTTAGCAAGCCTTCTTGTCTATCGCGCTCTTGAAAGGGTGCCACACTCACTGAAGATCTTTATGGAGTTGCAAATGTGTCTATAAATCTTGGAATGCTGTTGGAGAAGGTGTCTGATGCTTCTCGGGAGAAATCAGAACCTGCATCTGCAAACTGATGGTTGCTTTCAGAACGCTGTCAGAAATGGCTTGGCCCAGCTTCCCCTGTCTGCCATGAATCCGCCTCCACCCACTTCCTCTCCGGCCATGTCTTTGTCCATGCTATGCCTACTGCCTAGTGACCACCCCATCTTGCCTACCTGGTGACCCTCGCTCATTCAAGGCTCAACCTTCAAGTGCGCCCTCTTTCAGGAAGTCTTGGGCTCTACTGGAAGAATCAGGGTCTTCTTGGGCACTTGCTTCCTTGCTATCTTCTGTGTGACAGCATGCCCAGAGATGACCACAGTCATATCCTTGTACATTTTCCTTTCCTTTTCTTTGGGCAGAACCTGTGAATTGCTAGAACCAATAGACCAGGGTAAAGGGGCTAAGATGTCACCGCTTTGATGATGTTACTTTATATGGCAAAGATGAGGAGGTGCAATTCCTATCATTCCCTTCCATGTCAGAAGGCACCGTCTTAGGCCAGAGAGAGAAAGACTCTCTCCCTGCCACTGAGGAAGTCAGCTAACCTGTGCAGCCTGTGTATCAAAGGACTGTGAGTGGCTTCTTGGGACAAGGAGCAGCCTGCAGCCGACATCCAGGAAAAAGTTGAGGCCCTCCGTCACATCACTGCCTGAGACAGACACTGTCATCTCCTGCATGAGCTTAGAAGGGCACCCTCCACCAGTAACAAGTTCGGATGAGAACACAGACCAGACAATGCTAGGATTCCAGTCTTGTGAGATCCTGGGCAGAAAAACCAGTGAAGCCAAGCCAGATTCCTGACTCAGGGAAGCTGTAATAAAACAAATGTGTATTGTTCAAGCCATCAAGTGAGTAACACTTCGTTAAACAGCAATAGATAAGTCATATACCCCATTGTAGCACATAGCTGGAATTGTTTATGTTGTTCCTAATTAGATGACATCCGTAGGAGCAAGGACCGGAGTTCAGCTCTTTCAGCCCCACTCAGTGCCCAGCACATAGTAGGCGTTTAATTAAAAGAATGTGATTTTAAGATTCCACCAGGCTTTTAAAAAACACAACTATGATTTTAGGCCATTGAAACTCCACTTACTGTTACCTTCAATGAAGGTCAATGACAATATCAAATTCCCAAGGAATAAGGAAGAATGAAGAGAGCAAGCACTCTTCTGTAACAGTTACAGGTTCTTTGACACAATTTGCCAAGTAGCTGGGCACACTGGGCCCTGCAAATGTAATCACAATGTCTGCCGAGTGCCTTTGAAGACGGTCAAAGGCAAAGGCAAAAATCACAAAACCGGTTGAAAGGCAGCTAGGATCATTAGTTGCTATTTGAAACCCGGAGGCAAAGAGACATTAAGAGCCTGGAACCAGTCAGAGGAAGAATCAATCAGTCAGCCATGGAGCCAGGGACAGAATTCCAAATCTGTATCAGCCACGAACCCCCAGAAAACTCTCCACACCCCCCAGTTGTCCTCCTCTTCTTCCCCTCCTCGCTATTCCTCTGCTATAGAGATAGGACCCTGATTCTTGGAGCTGGAAGGACTGCAGCTCACCACTTCCAAGCCCTTCATTGTACAAATGGAGAAACTGAGGCACAGAGAGAAAGGACTTGGTCAGTGAGACATAGAGCATCTCCAGAACAGCATTCATGTTTCAGAAGTTCCTGAAGACTGAAGTCAGAAAACAAGACAAAACAAAAAGCTTCCTTGAGGATCAGTGCGGAAATGAAGCAATTAATTATGACGGAACATTAGACACCCCACTGTTGAAAACACAAAGGCGTTTGATGGGCGCTATATCAGTAAGCAAAGTGAACGAGTGATTTCTTTTTTTATAGCCAGGGCATGGCTGCCCCATGTACAGTGCTTCTGTGGTCCCAAGCACTGTGATGTTTTCCATGTGCTGTTAGCTTTCCAACCACCTCATTTCATATTCCTTTCTTAGCTCTCCTTTATATAGGTGAAGAAATCGAGGCTTGGAAGGATGATGCAATTTCTCCAAGGTTACATAACCAGGAATTACTTAACCAACTCTGTCAGTAGTACTGACCATGGTGCTATGATGCCAAAGTGAGTTGGGGGCTAAGGCTCAGAGAAAGGGATGTCACCTGGAAAACCTGACCTGGGACTCTCACTTTGCAACTCCCAGAGCTCCTCCCCACCACCCATGGCCATATCTGATGCATACAATGTGACATGTCCTGGTTTTCAGTTCCAGGACAGCAGGGACCATGGGGGTCTTGCTCTCACTGAATCCCCGAATATTGCCTGTTACAGTGGAGAAGCTAAGTACGGTTCTGCATGATGAATGAGTGAACTGAGCGAATGCACAAATGGGTGGCCCAGGTAGCCACATTGCTGTGTGCCTGGCCAGGATATTTTCACTAGGGGTTTCGCTAATCTGAACCCAGCTGACACTCAAGTGAGTGTCCCAGTGTAACCAACACATAATCCCTGATTAAAAAACTTCTTGCAGACTTCACAACGGGGGATTACAGCACAGCAGGCCTGAAAAGGTCACTTCCCCTGCTCTCCCTCTTTACAACCCACAATTTGGCTCCCCAGGATTTATTTTTGCTATCAGGATAGTTTGCTATTCCCCACCCCCCAAGCTGTGTAAGGGATCGTCATCAATTCCATCAGTCTTATTACAAAGTGCTGTGCGAATACAGACTTTAGGAAATCCACTCATAGTACATACACTCAGTTTCCTCATCTGTAAAGTGGGAGCAGTAATAGTATCTGTCTCAAAGGAAATGATGCCTGCAAAGTACTTAGTCTTCTGCCAGTTTTCAATATATTTTCCTTTTAGCTACTGTGAAAGAGCCTGAGACAGATACTTCTGGCTACAGGGGGACTGAGCAAGATAGCAGTCTTCTGTGGCCCTTGATTATTCTATCTGATCTGTAACCCCAAAAGTCAGAGAAAGTGGGAACTAAGCAATCGCTCAGTGAATCGTTACTGTCTCCCGTGTGCCTGTCCTTGGGCTGCGCACCAGACAGAGAAATAAGAGTCATAGTCCTTTTTCAATAGTGGACTCCAGTGTACTAAGAGCTTTAATTGAGATGGATGATGTCAAATATTACAGGAGTTCATACTACGCTCTAGGCAGGCATGGTGATAGACACCATGTGTATTTGGCCGGAAGCAACATTCACAACAACACCCATGGGGGCCCGATTAACCCAATTTTAAGTGAATTCAGGTGCAAAATTTCCCCGTGATTTGCCCAAGGTCACAAAGATATGGATAGCAAAAGGATCTGAACTTGGAGATCTATTCTACGCTCTAACACCCTTCTTGAGCACAGATCACACGATTCTCCATGACCAGGAAACTGACTCCTCAGATTACAGCCCAGCCAAGATAAAGACCTGTATCTGTCTTCTTCTCCTGATGTTATTGTGCTTCCTCTTTTTCTTGCCTCTCTCTTGTCCCCTGCACTTCCATCAATATTGTCTGCATTATCTACCAGTCATGGAAGCGACTCTTTCGCTTTGCTTTGCTGATATCATCTATTCCCGCCAACATTACATGGAAGAGAAAGACTGGTCCTGGAGCAAATGCGATAACTCCAGTTTCTAATGTCCGTTCTGCAGGGGTCCCTGAATTGGAAAAAAGGCTCCTCACAATGCCTGGCATCAGAAAGCTTTGAGCCTCCTCCTTTGTCCAATCAGAGAACCTCAGGGTCCCCAAGACCCCCCTATCTTCTTTTCTCTCAATGATATTTTTCTAAACCCTTGCTCATTTCTTCTACTGCAGAATGTCAGCTTGCCAACCAGGAATCATTAGTATGTGGTTTATTTTTAACTTCTGAGTTTCAAGCCCATCTTTCTAGAGAAAATGTAGTCCTCAGACTATTCCCACCCGTGGGAAGATATAGTCCTCAACCAGTCCCAGCAGGGATGTCGGTACAGTTCAATGTCATCTCTGAATCAAACATTTGTGAGACTACACAACAGGAGACTCAGAGGTCTGGGGGGCCCAGCCTCTCTGGGTTCACATCCCAAGTTTGCCTTTAACCACCTCTGTAACCTCGAGTATAGTTGCTTCTCTACATCTCTGCTTCTTCTCTGTTTTACCAGGAAAATGGTGATCAGGATGATGGTGATGAGGATGATGCTACTACCTCTGCTATTGCTTAGTAGAAAGAATAAATGAGTTAAAATGCAGGGCTTTCAATCAATAAACCTCAGCCATAATTTCCCATATGTTCCATGGGAAATGCATCTCTAATTAAATTAATCTCTATCACCTTCTAAAGATACATTCTAGGAGAGAAGAGGAAAGGAGAGAAGCTCCAAATGACTGTGAAACAGGAAAGGGCTTCTTAAGATTGCCATAAAAAATGGAGGAAATAGCCAGCAATCTTATGCTACCAGGTGATTGCAGCATGATGTCATGTTGCTACACAGAACCTGAAACATCCAAGAAAACAGGAGACAGGGAAGCGTGAGAAGCCTGTTTCACAGAGTCAGAGGAGAGGCCACTTCCGCTGGCCACACAGCTGGCTAGAGGGAAGCTCAGAGACTGGAGTAATGGCTCTGCCTGATGTCCAGTGTGCAACTCAATATGCTGCCTCTTGGTGAAAGCAAACACCTAAAAGACAAACCACAAACAAATAGCCAGCTCAGCGCAAAGCACTTCTAAGCACCTGTAAGTTGTGCTAAGCACAAAGCACAATTTACTCCTCTTTTTCTCTCTTTTCACCTGCCAAGGTGCGCTCAAGTTTCCAGAAACATCCATGGGGAAGGGTATTGACTGGCTGGAGGTGAGGAATGATACCGAACAATTAAAATGGCTTTGTTAAAGCCAAGGCCACACAAGGCAGTCGTAAGAGAATACCCTGTTCCCTCTGAAGAGGGCAGTGTGCAACCAAAACCAGGCCTCCTGCATACCTGTAGCTTCCTCTCAGGTCCAGCAAGCTGGAGTCAGTGCAGCCCACGGGAGGTTAGGCAGCTTGGGTTTCCCAGAGCTTATTTCCGAACAACAAACACATCTTCCGACATGAAATAGGATTCTTGAGGTTTGAGCACAATTACGCACTGCCTCTTATCGGAGGGTACACAGTGCAAACTGATCCTACGGTGCTTATGCAAGAGGGAAGGCAGACCCCCCGAGCTTTCCTTTTCTGTGCTTTCACACTTGCGTGCCCTCTCAAGCTGGCCTCTACAAAATTAAACAATAGCACAGCGTCCCAGATGGTCTCTGATGTTTGCAGAAGAAAGTGTTTCCTTTTCTATGAAGTCTGTGGGCAACAGGACTTCTGCTTGCCTGAAGCAAAATACCTTCCTGAAAACATCCTTTGCACAAAAATAAAATGTTGGGAATGGGGATCTCAGCTCCTGGGATGCATTTATCAAGCCAATCATACTAATTATAATTAGAGCACTAAGTAAGTGAAAGCTAGGCATGAAATACATTTGCAGAAACCCTGAACCGTGTACACTTATGCACTGTTTGGTGGCATTTTGATGAATGCCATTAATACATTTGGGGGATGGAGAACATTAATTTTTTCTAAATATCTCAGTCTAGTTCCATTCAAGGCTTAACTAGAGTTAAGAAGGTGGAGTAAGGGTATGCAGTAGTAGCGTGGTCTAGCTGGCTATTCAATTTTTTTTCATTAGACACTCGGCCAAGTATAGTCACTGGGTATTAATCCAACCTAAATCTGTATTAGGAAAGTGAAGCAGAAAACTGAAGATCTTTAGAGAAAATAGAGCTTCAACTCTTAGCCTTGGTTTGGGGAATGCATTAAATCACCAGTGTTAGAAGTCTCCATGATCTACATTGTCCAGAGAAGGAAGTCTGTTTGTAGGGGTTCTTCATTCAGGGGTCCCCTCTGCAGCAAAGTCCTATTCTCTTCCCATTCCCAGTCATTGGAATTTTTAAACTGGTTTTAAACTTTACTTATTTATCTAATTTTTCTTCCTTCCTAGACTATGACCTCCCAGAAATCAGAGATTTTTCTCTCTGATTTTTTCTCTGGGTCTCCAGCACCTGGCAGTGACCCAGCACAGAATAGGCACTTGCAAAATGTTGACTGAAGAGTGATCGAATAAGATGAATAGATAGATGAACCAATAGTGAATGTTCCATCCTTCCGGGTGGAGCTCAAATCAACTCAAGGCGATAGTCCTCCACCCACCGCCCCGCACAAAGGAGTCAGCTGGCTCTGGCTTGGAAATTCTAGAACAGTTTCAAAGAATGCAGCTTTCTATAGCACAGCTAAGGAGAGTCAATTCCGGTTGGAAGGGGTGCATGCGTGTGAGGTGTGTGGATATGGTGCTGTGGGTCCCCTTAAAAGCCATCTTTGAATCACAGCACTGGGCTCTCCTTACACTGTGTTTGGGGAGCAGGTGCCTGATAGCAGACTGGCCATGCATTAGAGCAGCTTCCATGTGTGTTTTGGGATGGGAAGGCAAAGCATACCATTTTCACAACCCACTTCATATGTGTGTGTATGGATATTATATGTGATTTCTCAGCTAGACCTGGAGGCAGTTGTAAGAAATGGTAGGTAGACATCCCATCGACTTTTCACCCAGTTTCCCCCAATGTGGACAATACCACAACCAGGATGTAGAGACTGGTACACCCTACCCACCTTACTCAGATCGCATCTGTTTTATATGTGCCCATTTTTGCGTGTCTGTGTGTGTGGGGGCAGATGTATGCATATATGTGATGTATTCTTTGAATATCCTAAAAAGGCTTTCCTGCTCGGTGGAGATGGCCCAGGCCTGGGCCCAGTCCCGTCTAATCTATGGTATGCAGGAGTTGGCTCCCGGAGGGAGGCACCTGTGTGTGCTTGTATTCATTTTTGCACACAGCAGGTGCCCAACAATCGTCCACACAAACACTTGAACTTGGATGTCGGTGTGTGTGCAAGGGAGGGGGCGCACAGCGTTTTAAGTAGGAAAAGCAACCATGACGCGTCTGATATTTTAGAGGCAAAAAGCAAAAAGTTGGCTATTTTTCCCACATTTGTGAATTAGCTGGCTGCATAATTGCTTCAAAACAATCCTGGTCCATAGGCTCCAACAGCCGAACAGCGCAATTCTTAAACCCATTTCCCCCTCACACACCCTAGAGGCGGGAGAAGGGGCCTCGCAGGGGCCCCAGAGGTCCTCCTGCCCCTACCCCACACCTTCACCCCTTTCTTCCCCAGGGCTGGACTGTTTCACCCGGTCTCCAGGCAACGGCCTGGCGCACCAGGCGGGACGTCATTTCCTGAAGAGCCCGCAGGGGGAGGGGGCAGGGGAGGGGGAGGGGCGAGGGGGCGGGGCCAAGGCTGAGCTGGCGCCGGGGACGGCTTCGGAACTCGCTGGAAGACTCGGCCCCAGGTTGCTCAACAGTTCTCAAAGTCCGGGCTCGCGGCGGCGCGGCTCCGTCTGCGCCCAGGTGGCGCAGGGGCGCGGGTGCCCGGGGTTGCTGCATCCCGGGGCTGCCAGGGACATGCTCCGCACCCGTGTCAGACGATCGCTTCGCTCCACTAGCTGCGACTCCGGGGCTCTGGAACTATATCGACCCCCGTTCTAACTTCTGACTTTGGGGTCCCCCAGCCCTTAGAGAAACGGGCAGCCCGGCTGGGGGAGCCCGAGGCATGGTGTGACGGGGCGGTCCGCATCGGCTGCGCCCCTCACTCCAGCCGCCCGTCGTCTCTGCGCCTTCAGAATGTAGCTGCTGTCTCCGCGCCCCCAGCCTCCAGCCGCCGTCTCCGCGACCGCCGGGCACCAGCCACCAACACTTTGTCCCTCGGGATTCCTCCATGATATCCTCGACCTTAGGATTCCAGTCGCCGTCTCTTTGTCCCCTGGGTTCCAGTTTCGCGGCCCTCGCGGGCTTTGCGTCCCCGGGACTCTAGCAGCCGTTTCTGAGACGCCCCAGGATCCAGCCACTGTTTCCGCGCCCCTCCAACCCAGACTCACTCCAGCCGCCGCGCCTGCCCGCGTCTCCCTGGGACCCAGCCCCGTCGCCTCGTCCCCCGCCGCCCAGGCTCCAGCGGTGACTGCCGCGCTCCCCGGATCCAGCTGTCGCGCCCGTGCCCGCGAGGGCAGCAGTACCCCGCTGCGCGCCTCAAGTCAGCCCGGGCCTCGGCGGGGAGATGAACGCGCAGCTGGACGGCCTGTCGGTGAGCTCGTCCTCCACCGGATCGCTGGGCTCAGGGGCCCCGGCGGGCGGCGGCGGGGGCGCAGGGCTGCGGCTGCTGTCTGCCAACGTGCGCCAGCTGCATCAGGCGCTGACCGCGCTGCTGAGCGAGGCGGAGCGGGAGCAGTTCACTCACTGCCTGAACGCGTACCACGCGCGCCGCAACGTCTTCGACTTGGTGCGCACCCTGCGCGTCCTACTGGACAGCCCGGTCAAGCGGCGCCTGCTGCCCATGCTGCGTCTGGTCATCCCGCGCTCAGACCAGCTCCTCTTCGACCAGTACACCGCAGAGGGCCTCTACCTGCCTGCCAACGCCCCCTACAGGCAGCCCTCCTGGGGCGGCCCCGACGGCGCGGCCCCCGGGGAAGTGCATCTGGTGAGCTTGCGGCGCGCCAAGGCCCATGAGGGCTTGGGCTTCAGCATCCGAGGGGGCTCGGAGCACGGCGTGGGCATCTACGTTTCTCTGGTGGAGCCAGGTTCCTTGGCTGAGAAGGAAGGGCTGCGGGTCGGGGACCAGATTCTGCGTGTCAACGATAAATCCCTGGCCCGGGTGACCCACGCCGAAGCTGTCAAGGTAGGGCTGTGCTTTGGACAAGAGAGAAGCAGCAAAGCCTGAGGCAGAGTGCGCCCTCCTTCCATAGCTCCACGCTGTGTGTCCTTAGGCAAATAGCTTGACCTTCCTGGGCTCTGTTTTTCATAACTTTAATGCAGAAACAGCTAGTTTGTAGGCTAGGTACCAGGCACTGAGGCTACACTGATGCCTTGGCTTTGGGGGGGGGGGGCTCCTTGGTAGTCGTAGTCTCCCCTCCTCCTTTCTTTTCCTGACTTTGAAACAAAGTTCTGCTAACTCTCAAGTGGCCTGAGGAGAGTTTGGTGACCTCAGAGCTCTGGCCCAGCCCAGCGCAGCCTGTGTACACTGGAGCCGGAACTGGCCCTCTCAGAACCTGTGGTTCTCTACTTGAAAAAACAGGCAAGTGGAGCAGATAAGCGGCCCCTCCCTAACCTTGCCTGATTGATAGAAATAAATCCCTTGGCCCCCATGAGCATATTTGTGCTTTTTGTGTCTGCTAATTGAGAAAAATAACCTTGTGACAACCAGCTTCTGGGGATTTAATCGTGCTGTTGGAAGAAGTGCACGCTTTGCTAATCTCCTCGCCCAGGGCTGTTGAAAACCAGTTGGAGAGTGAGATGGATAGTGCTTGGTCCTTGGATGCATTCAAGGGCCTCTTGCAAACATTTAGCTCCCACTTCCATCCCTGTTTACAAGAAGTGAAGGGTTTTGAGGGACAAGAACGCCAGCACAAACTGTTCTGCACAGTGGTGCTTCCCAGGGTTTCGGGCTGGCCTGTGACCTCTACACTGTCCCCTGCTTACTCCTTCCTCTTCAGCCCAGGTGTTCTGAACTCCAGCCAAGGGCCCACTGGCTGCTGGGAAATTCCCAGGCAGCAGAGGTCCGGGCAACTTTCTGTGTGCTGTTCAGGGTTCTGAGACCAGGTGAGGTGAGCTGACTGTGTACCTGGGACAGCACCATCCGCCTTTGACCTTGGTCTCCCCTATTTGCTTTCTAGCCCATTAGCCCTTCCGGGGAGACTCTGATGCTTTCACAAACTTCTTTGCAGTTTCTGGGAAAAGGCCCATCGCATAGCTTGTTCCAAGGTACAGTGGGCAAAGCTCCCTGTGGGTCCCACCCAACAACTCTCTCTCTGTTTCCTCCCTGACATTAATCTTTCTCTTTTATCTAGCATTCCTTTCTTTATAAAGAAATAGTCCATTAGCCTTGGCCTTAAAAGGTCTAGAGGTCCTAGATGATAAATTTATCCTCTAAAGATACTTGATCCAAATGGTCATTTATATGTGTGGATTCAATCTTAGTGGTAGTTTAAAGAGACTGGGGTAACTTAATCATCATGAGGTGATAGGCTTTGGAAAAGCTGTCAGTTAATCTGAGCATTCGAAACACCAGCTATCCCTGCAGTTCACTTCCTGGACCTACCCGTGCCCTGAGGGTCAACCTGCTTGGCGGTGAGTTTCAATTTCCCAGCATTTCACTGATCTTGCTCAGGACCTTTGCTAATTCTCATTGCTTGCAGAGTGAAGCCTCAGCTCTCCATGCACAGGTTTTAAGGCCCAAGAGAGAGCACCTGCTACTGAGGGAGAGCTGGACAGGAGCAGGACTGCCCTTGAAGTGTGGCACCTGTATGCTGATCCTCCCTCTTTCCCCCTGCTTTTTCTTTCCAGCTATGACTGCTAGGGCAGAATGAGCCCCTCTTCTGGCCAGCACCGGCACATAATCTATAAAAGATAGACCTCTTTGGGGCCTTCAGCAGCAACAGAAGTGAATGTTGCTTTGTGATACATGAACTCCAGGGAGAGAAGGGGACAGACTTTAGGGTAAGATGGAGGGAGAGGCCACTATAGCATTACAAGATGTACAGATGGTTTCAAGGACAGTGAAAAGAATAGCAATGCAAAGAAAAGGAAGGGAAAGAGAGATTAAGTGTGCATATATGTGTATAATATAAAGAACATTAAAATAAAATTTTCACTTTTTTTTGAAGTGCTGAGGATTGAACCCAGGGTCTCACACATACTAGGCAAGCACTCTACTACTATACCCTCCAGCCCAAATTAAAATACATTTTAAGAGGCAGATGACTTAAGAGTTTATGAATTAAAGAGGGTCACAGCTCTTTAAAGAAGGGAGTAAGCAGACACAGTTCTTTGCCATGTCTTTTTCTGACACATGGGGCGTCCACTGTTACCGAGAGCAGTTTACTGAGGATTTTATCAAGAATATAATTGCAAGTAGCACTCCCTTCTGAGCCCATTTGCCATACCAGCAGAGACAGGTCTAGATAAGAACATCCATGTGCTACTTGCAACTACATTTAGATGTTTGATTTTTGCAAAAATCCTGAGTGAACAGGAGCCAAACTAGTAATAATAAAGTAGATCACTCAAAGTTTTTTAGCCAAATATGCTTGACCAATTGGCCAGTGGGACCACAGACCTGGGATACTGTGTTAGGATTTGCTTCACACTTGCTGTGTGACCTTGGGCCGGTTGCTGCTGATCCTCTCTGTGTTCCATGGTGGACAGGTCAGGGGCTGTCCAAGGTCCTTTCCAGCTCAGAGTCAGATTTGCTTGACATGTGCTACGCAGAAGGCATACAGAATGTCTAATCTGCTATTTTCTTTTTCTTTAGACATTTGCCTGCATTTAAGCCCAAGACAGCTGGCAATGGACTGGGAGATGAGACTCTTGGCAGTCTTGCATAACATCACACTAAATCAGGAAATTGATAGGTTACATGCTGTACCGATGAGGGCTGGACTGCTGTATCTCAACCCAAGAATTCCAATGCTGGCACTGTTGTGAAGCCAGTGAAAAATGACAGTAGGACGCAGGCACAAACAGCACCACTCTGGGAATACACAAAATTAAATTCACTTACCCACCTGCTTTCTCGGTCCCCTGGTTATGTGGATAGCGCCTCGGGCTATCCCAGGTGCTCCTGGGATGTGTGTCTGTCTGTGTGTGTTTCATCTTGATAAAAATCAAACAGCTTCATTATAGCCTCAGCATTCCCATAGGGAAATCCACGGAGCATATTAAAATTTGAAATGTTCCGGAAGTTACAAACTGTTGCCGGCCCTTTCATTTAATTAAGAGTTATCATACCTTTCCTTCCTTTGCATAATAACCCGGGAAGAATCTGTCTGGCTTAATATAAGTCATTATATTTGGTTCAGCAGGTTCTAAATGACACATTTGTCATTTCACCATCGTACGTGGTTAGCTGAAGCCATTACAAATTATTCCTACTTCCCGCTTCGTGTGTGAAGTCTAGGTCTTGCTCCTAGACTCCGACAGGCTTCACTCTGCATTCACTTTCAGGTCCCATGAATCATGTCAAGCAAGGACACATGGAGAGACCACTGTTTATAAACTCTTGGCCGAGTAGATTTTTGACTGCTGTACATCCAGAGTTCGTGCTATAAACTGGTACACTCCTTTGCTTTAGTCTTGTATATTTGTTTGGCTCAAGCAGACACTCAAAGCTTTAGAAAATTATGACACCAATGTAGGACCAAATCCTCTTCCAACTGGTTATTTAATGCTCAAATCAACGAAGCATTTTGCAGGGTGAGAGATAGTGCCTTTATTGATTTTTAAGAATAGATATTTTTAGAGAAGGTTCTTGCCTTCTGAGTGGAAGCTGGACACAGAAGACATGTTGCTTCACCCCAGTGCTGGCTTCTGGTTTCCTTATCCCTGTCTGCCAGCAAACCCAATGTTGTTTATTGCTTGCCATACATTCACCATTTGGCTGGAGCCGCAAAGGGAAGTGTGATCCTTTCACCTCCAACCAATGGGATTGTGAGTGTGTTGTTGCTTCCCACTTCTGCCTGCCTCCCACCACACAGTCTGCAGCCTCCTGTCAAGTGCACACAGCTCCTGGTCAGTGTGCCTGTCTGCTCACGTTCGCAGCACATTTGCATCTCCTCAGGTCCTAATCTTCTCTCCACTCTGCAGAGGGCTTTGCACCAAAGCAGGCATGCCGTGGAGATTAGGCTCCAACTGGCCATCTAGCGGGGTTCCTTTATAGCCCCTTTGGTCCCTGCAGCTCAGGGACCCCAGACTGCTTCCCAGCCAAGACCAGAGAATCTGATTAGAAGAAATGACATTAAGTGGCTGGAGACTGCTAGAGGCTGAAATATAAATCTTCCCAAATGGATTCTTTTCCTTTGGGTTTTTTTTTTTAACCCCCAAGCAAGAATCCAATATTAACTCTCAGCTCACACAGGCATCTAATTGTGCCACAGGGTAGGGGTGCTTGAATTTCTGTGCTGTGACATTTGCCTTTTGCTCTGACAGCCTGGCAGGTGGAAAGGGTGCAACATGGGAAGCAAACTCTCCAGTCTTTCCCTGTGCATTTGTGGTGTCAGCTGCAGGCAGCAGCACCATGAAGCCAAAGCACTTATGGGCAGTGGTGGTGGTTGCTGGTAGCGATTTTTAATTTTTGAGAGCAGTGTTGGGTACATGGCCAAATGGAGCAGGACAGATTTCCCATATAGCCCCTGCCTCCAAGCATGCTTAGGCTTGTGACTTGTCAACATCCTACCAGAGCGGTACATTTGTACAGCTGATGAAGCCAGACTGACACGTTCCTATCGCCCAGTCTGTATTTACATTCCACTTGGGGTTTAACTTTGCTTTACAGGAACTCTACTGAGAAAGGAAGAGTCCGCCTTTGCTAGTGCCTGCTATTTCGTGCTGTGTGTTTTCTTCCTTCTGTGCCAGAGGAAAGTAAGGAGGATCACACGGTCAAGGTTGTGAAACAGGCAAGCCCAGCAGCACTGGGATTAGGAACAGCTGTCCTGCCTGGAGCTCAGCCCCAGGGATCTAGAGCCAGCCTCCTGCAAGACAGCGCCAACCCCCTGGTGGAAGGCAGGAAGATGTCACATTTTGTGATGACACTGAGGGTCTTTCAAGAGCCATGCAGAAACTTCCCTAGTAAATGAGAAGTTTGAGACTCTTAATCAGAGACAGTGAGCTGCCCCCGCCAGTTGTCCATACATTTTCCTAGTGTTGCCTACCACGCCACAAACCCGTAGCTGGTGCTTGGCAATCTGATATGAACAGGACATGGGCTCAGACTCCTGGAAGTCATGGGAGAGACTGTAGACCCATCCGTGGCTACAGGTCACCAGGCATTTCTGCCTTCTCCAGACCACTCCCGCCTCCCTCCCCATCCCTGTCCCCTGCTTTGGTTTCCTTTCATGTACCGGTTTCTGCTAGAAGGACTTTCTTTACCTTTGCTTGCCGTCTACCTCCCCCATGATAAGGAAACTCCGCAGGAATGAGAATGGAACACAGTGGTCTCTTGGTTTTAAGGAATCATGGGGAGAATTCTGTTCATGAACCAAGGAACCACAATTATCACTTGTCCTTTCCCATATCCCTACCTCCCGGAACACAGGAATTACTTTAATAAATGAATAAATATTTACTGAATGACTGGAATGATCTTGCAGTCCAGAGCTGTTGAGTTCAAGATTCCCTGGCTCTGGAATAAGAGATCTGATAAAAGTTTGTGTGTGGCAGTGGGTGCTGGGCACAGAAATCAAAGGAAACCATAGTCTGTAGTGTGTGCTGTAGAAGGTGGCTTTGAGGCTGTGGGAACTCCCAGGAAGTCTCTGAACCTCAGTCTTTGGGGCTATGAAATGGGCATTGCCACCTTCCACATGTCTCCTTCTCTGACAGCTGTTAGCATCAGATGAGTTACTTGGTGTGGAAATACCATCTACTAGTTTGGTGAAAGCCCCCCCCTTTTTTTCTTTTTGAGACAGGGTCTCACTCTGCAGTGCAGGTTGGCCTTGAACTTACTTTGTAGCCCAGGCTGGCCTTGAACTCACAGCAATCCTCCTTCCTCAGCCTCCTGAGTGCAACAATTACAGGCATGTGCAACCACACCTGGCAGAAAGGCCTTTAAAAAAATATGGTCTGTACTTGGGTGACCAACAGCATTTCCCCTCTCCTAGAGCCTAGATCCACTCTAGGAGACCCCTTTGGCTAATGTGTTTATCACCTTTCTGTTAATTTGAAAACCATATGCCCAGAAGTGGGTTATTTCAGCAGCCTGATTGTGTCTGTAATACCAAAATAGAATCATTTATGCATTCTGAAGCAATCAGTGAACCAATTTGCAGTGAGATACATCTCAAGGCATAAAAAAAAAAAAAAAACTTCGGGTTTCAAGAAGCCCCAATATTTCAGGTGAGGACCAAGTCCCCAGTAATGACATGTATGTTTAAAAACTGCCTCATTGTCCATGCAGAATGATAAGTGGATTTATTTTTCCCTTTTCTCCAGTCCCAACACCTTTGCCTCCTGCCTCCTTTGAGAATCTGTGTTCCTTCTGCTAAATTAGCTGTGGCTTTGCTTCAGCTGGCAGCCAGTTGCGTGCTTGTTTTTCCTCTCTACCTGAGTCTCCTAATATCAGCATCCTCTTAGCTCTGACTACAAAGTAAACACATCAGCCTTCCATACACAGTCTCAAGATGTCTTCTCTCTGGTTCTAAAGCTGCAGGCTACTGGGCAGAACATCCTAAAGCCACACTGGGAAGAATGTTCCCGAATACCCGGGTGCTGGGGCCTTACACATGGCAATTCACAAATGTTAGCTTGCTTGAGACCTGGCCAGCTCTTCCCAGACAGGTGTGAGCCACACTGAAATGTGGGAAGTCCTGCCTTCCTGTATGACCCCAGGATGCACCTTGTCGCCATCCTTAGCTCCTGTAGAGCAAGATTCCAGCTGATATATCGGACAGTCCAGGGAGAAGGGAGGGCTGTGCCTGGAAGCTGAGGTGGAGTTCTGAGGTGGGCCTGGGATCACTTGACAGAGTTACTTGATAGTGACCTTGGACAAGTCCCTCTGCCCTTCCGTGCCTCACACATCCCCGCTGCTAAACCTGGCTCATTGTCCTCACAAACAAGTCATTGTTCCCAACACACATCCAAAGTTTAAAAAGATACAGCCAGGTGGGTCCCACTGCGAGCACTGTCATGAAAAATGCTATTGACTGCCTTCGCTCGCCTTTGAAAATGTGTTGTGCTTAGTGTGGCTTTGGAACTCTGTGTGTCTGCTTAGTTACTCTGAGTTGAGGCCTGCGTAATCAGTTGTAGCTGTTTGAATTGCAGCGTCATGTACTAAATGTAGTCAGTATTGCCACATAGATGAAGTTGGTTTAAAAATGTAAGTGCTCATGTCTGCCCTTTGATATCTGCATTTTTGCTTTATAGAAGTGAATAAAGCCTAGTAACGAATGGGATTATATGACCGCACCTCCCTTTTGATTTTCTGTGAGACCTTGAAAAATAGGGGCAGCAGATAAGGCAAATGCACGGCCCGGTGGCCTGGAGTGTGACTGTGTCATACCCTGGCACACAGCTATGTGTCTAACTTTGCTCCCCAGCACTTTCCCTGCTGTGCTCCCTAGGGGCCCCGTGAGGAGGGAGAGGAGGTGGCTATTTCCAGAGCCTATTAAGCCAGTTCATGCAGGTGAGACTGGTGAGTTGATAACATGGGCTCTGCACTTAAGGAAAAAAAAACAAACAACAAACCTTGTAATTTATTTGAACCACAACTGAAATAGTGTTCTAGGCCTCATTAAGGGGTTTTAATAAGAAAAGAAATGTGGCCCAGCTTCAGAAATTCACCTCCCATCTTGGAGCTTCCACGGAAAAGTTGGGTGAAGGGCTGCCCTCTGCCCTCTGCTCCCACCCATAGGGTGGCATCCCTAGCACCATGCCTCAAACCTTTTAGAGCTGTCAGTGATACCAGTAGCCCGCTGCAGCATGTGTACCAAAGGTTCGCGCCCACTGCTCTAACGTATCTGGACCTAGCAGGACCCTTTTCCTTTCCTTCGTCCCTCTCCTGCCTGTCTCCTCCCTCTTTAGGGAGCCCCAAACTTTCTAGGTTTCCCCCAAGTCTCTTGAGCCCTCTTCCTCTTATAAGAGTCCTTGTAGTCCTAAGATTTTAGTCCCTGCAGAGGTCAGTAAATACAGATCTCCCTCAGATTCCTTCTGTCTGCCCCCAAAAGTCTGTCCCTACTCATTTTCTAGCCTTGTCTCTGCATGTGATCTGTGCCTCTTTTTAATGTTTGAAGTTTTTGTCTGTATTTTTAGTTCTTCTCCGGCATTAGGGATAAACTTTTTGGCCCTGGAAGTCCTAGTTCATCTCCAGCCCTCTGACCGCCCCGTCTCTCCTGTCCTCGCACTGTGGACACATCCCAAGTTAGTAACCTCACCTGATCTTCCTCTCCAGCCCGTCTGTTGCGGACGGCACCAACCACCATGTGGCTGTCTTTGCGGGCCTGCCCTCTCCCCAGGGCATCTCACACCACACTTCCCCTCTCTGCCCTTGCCACTGCCACGAAGCAGCCTCCTTGCCAGTCTGTCTCCAGTTCCTCATCTGCCCACTCATTCATTCTCCATCCTGGAGATACAGTGAATGCTCCAAATTCAGATTCAATCCCCAGAGCTCTGAACTGGGCTGGAGCTCTTCACCTTGGTCTCCAGGATGCCCGTGACCTCATCCCCTTTAACCTGCGGGCAGCTTTCTTCTCTCATGTTCCCAAACGGGATCTGCTCATGACAGGGAGCGCTGCCTGCTCTGAAGCAAAGCTCTGGTCCTCTCCACCTCTTCTCTCCCCACACTCCTTCTTAGGCCGGCCCTATTGGGTGTCCCAGGAGCCTGCCCACCCTGCCTTTGCTCTGCCTGCGGGAGACCCTCTATGCTGTACTCAGTTCCCTCAGGGTAACAGCCCACTCCACTTACCTCGTGACACAGACACCGCGTCTCCAGCTATGTTTCTTTGTGACTTAGCATGTGATCCTAACCTTTGTGTTGACCCAGGACTTACAGTGCCCTAGCATGACCATATTGCTCACTTTCCCATCTCCAGGACAAAATAGCCAACACCCACAACGGAAAGGAGGAGAGAGCTATTTTGATTTCTGGTTTCAGAGAGTTCAGTCCATGGTTGCCTGGCTCCAAAGGAGAAATAACACAGTGCAGGAAAAGCTGCTCATGCCATGGCACCAGGAAGCAGAGAGGGAGAAAGAGGGGAGGCGGAGGAGGAATAAGGACACGCTCTGCTAGGTCACGCCCTCAACGACCCACCTCCATCCAGGTCTTACCGCCTAACAGCGCACTGAGCCACGAACTCATCCCCTGATGAGCATGGCATCCCCATGATCCAATCCAAAAGCCCAACCTGGGAGCTCATGAGAATTGGGGGGGACACTAGGTACAGCTAGAGGCAGAGCCCTCTTGTAAACCCAGGATTTGTTTTCTGAAGGACTGCAGAGAGGCGGTGTCTCCCAGTGGTTGAGCCTGGGCTCTGGAGCCGCTTCTGAGTTGAAAGCTCATCTCTCTCACTTTGAGGTTGAGGGGCCTTTTTTTTTTTTTTTTTTTTATTTTAAAGACAAAAGAATGGAGACATATGAACCAGAAAAGCCATAAACAATACAGAAAATACAAAGTTATACAGAATATAGTAGGGAATTAGAACTGGATGTTGTATTACATAGTTATCTTCACATTAGTAAACACAAAAACATTAAAGGAAATACCAAATTGTAGATAAGATAGTAGGGAATTTGCACTGGATGCTGTATAATATAAAGTTATCTTCACTTCTGCTAATACAAAAACGACTGAGGAAATACAGAATTATAGAGAACATAGAAGGGAATTAGCTCTGGATGCTGTCCTACATAATGTTACCTTCACCTTTGTTACTCAGT
>PVLD010004297.1:0-90201 GCA_004027595.1 Dinomys branickii
CATTGAATCTGTACAACAGTTTTGGTAGTATGGCCATTTTTACAATGTTAGTTCTTCCTAACCATGAGCATGGTATGTTTTTCCATTTATTGAAATCCTCTTTGATCTCCTTTTTCAGAGTACTGTAGTTTTCACTGAATAAATCTTTCACATTCTTTGTTAGATTGATTCCTAAGTATTTCAATTTCTTGGTTGCTATTGTAAAGGGTATCGTTTCCTCCATTTCTCTCTCAGTCTGTTTGTTGTTCGTGTATAGGAATGCTATTGATTTTGGGGTGTTGACTTTGTATCCGGCTACGCTGCCGAATTTGTCAATTAATTCCAGGAGTTTTCTTGTGGAGTTTTTGGGGTCCTCCATGTATAGTATCATGTCATCTGCAAATAGTGATAGTTTGACTTCTTCCCTTCCTATCTTTATTCCTTTTATTTCTCTCTCTTGTCTGATTGCTCTGGCTAATGCTTCCAGGACTATGTTCAATAGGAGTGGTGACAATGGACATCCTTGTCTTGTTTCTGACTTTAAAGTGAAAGTTTTCAGTTTATGTCCATTTAGTATGATGTTGGCTGTTGGTTTGTCATAGATGGCTTTGATCAGATTGAGGTAGAGGCCATCTATTCTTATTTTTTCTAAGGTTTTTAACATGAATGCATGTTGGACTTTATCAAAAGCCTTTTCTGCATCTATTGAGATGATCATGTGGTTTTTGTCTTTGACTGTATTAATACAATGTATTACATTTATTGATTTGCGAATATTGAACCATCCCTGCATTCCTGGAATGAATCCTACCTGGTCGTGGTGTATAATTTTCCTTATGGTTCGCTGTAATCTATTTGCCAGTATTTTGTTGAGTATCTTTGCATCTATGTTCATTAGAGAGATTGGCCTATAGTTCTCTTTCTTGGTTGGGTCCCTCTCTGGTTTTGTTATCAGTATAATACTTGCCTCCAGAAATGTGTTAGGGAGAGTTGCTTCCTTTTTGATTTCATTGAAGAGTTTGAGGAGTGTTGGCATTAAATCTTCTCTGAATGTTTTATAGAATTCTGCTGTGAATCCATCAGGGCCTGGGCTTTTCTTTGTTGGTAAGTTTGTAATAACGTTTTCAATCTCATTAATTGATATTGGGTTATTCAGGATTTTTACGTCTTCCTGATTCAATTTTGGTAATTTTTACCTTTGTAGGAATCTGTCCATTTCTTCTGTATTTTCTATCCTATGGGAGTAAAGATTTTCAAAGTAGGTATTAATGATCTTTTGGATTTCTGTGGGATCTGTAGTGACTTCATCCTTTTCATTCCTTATTGCATGAATTTGAGATCTTTCCCTTCTTTTTTTGATAAGGTTGGCTAGGGTTTTATCAATTTTGTTTATTCTTTTGAAGAACCAACTCTTTGATTCACTAATTTTTTGTAGAGTTTTCTTCATCTCAATTGCATTAATTTGTGCCCTGAGTTTTATAATCTCCTCCCTTCTTTGGGCTCTTGGTTTGGCTTGTTGCTCTTTTTCTAAGACTTTGAGTTGTATCATTAGGTTATTTATTTGCTCTCTTTCTATTTTCTTTGTATATGAGTTCATTGCTATAAATTTCCCTCTGAGGACTGCTTTCATTGCATCCCACAGATTCCAGTAGGTTGTACTTGTGTTTTCATTTATTTGTAGGTATTTTTTAATTTCTTTTTTAACTTCTTGTGTGACACATTGGTTATTCAGGAGGTTGTTGTCTAATTTCCAAGTGTTTATGCGGTTTTTGGAGTTCCCTTTGTCATTAATCTCCAATTTCATTGCACTATGGTCTGATAATATGCATGGGATAATTTCAATTCTTTTGCATTTAGGTAGATACGCTCTCTGGGCTAGAATGTGGTCTATTTTGGAGAAAGACCCATGTGCAGCTGAGAAAAATGTGTATTCTGATGTTGTGGGGTGGAACACTCTGTATACATCTACTAAGTCCGTTTGTTCACACTTTTGGTTCAGGTCTGTTATTCCTTTGCTGAGTTTCTGTCCAGTTGACCCGTCTCTTTGCATCAGAGGGGTGTTCAGGTCCCTTATCACAATAGTGTTATTAGTTATTTGATTTTTTACGTCTGTCAAGATTTGACTTGTAAAGTTAGGTGCTCCATTGTTTGGTGCATAAATGTTTAGGATTGTTACCTCTTCCTTTTGCAGCTATCCCCTAACTAGTATGTAATGGCCTTCTTTATCTCTTTTGATTGTTTTTGGTTTGAAGTTTACATTGTCTGCAAACATAATAGCTACCCCTGCTTTTTTCTGGGGACCTGTTGCATGGAGAATTGTTTTCCAACCTTTAACTTTCAACCTGTGGATTTTCTTTTGAGTAAAATGTGTTTCCTATATACAGCATATCGTTGGATTGTGTTCCTTAATCCAGTCTTCCAAACTTTTCCTTTTGACTTGTGAGTTGAGGCCATTTACATTAATGGTTATCGTGGTTATATGTTGGCTTATTCTAGTCATGTTATTTACTTCTATTGTTTTCCTTGTTTTGCTGTCTGTTTACTTACTTGTTCTGTTTAGGGGGTTATTTCTATCGTTGTTCTTGGGATTGTGGTCTTTTTTTTCTCTGTCTAGAATATCTTTTAGTGCTGTTTGCAATGCTGGTTTGGCACTTATGAAGTTCTTCATTTGTTCTTTGTCATGGAAATATTTTATTTCTCCATTGAATTTGAAGGATAGTGTTGCAGGATACATCAGTCTGGGTTGGAAATTGTTTTGTCTCAGAATCTGTAATATCTCGCTCCAAGCTCTTCTTGATTTCATCGTTTCCGTTGAGAAGATTGCTGTGATTCTGATGGGCTTTCTTTATAGGTGATCTGTTTCTTTTCTCTAGCAGCTTTTAATATTGTGTTCTTTTGCTGGATATCTGGGATCTTGACTATTATATGTCTATGTGTGGTTTTCTTTGGATTATGGCTCGGGGTTCTATATGCCTCGATTAACTGAGCTTCAGTATCTTTTACCTTGTTTGGGAAATTTTCTGCTATTATTTCAGCAAATATTCTTTTATATCATTTGTGTTGTCTCCTGCTGTTTCACTGACTCCTATTACTCGAATATTATTTCGTTTTGCCTCATCTTGCAGCTGTTGGATTGATTTTTCTTGGGTCTTTGATGATTTTATGAGATCCTTCCTTTCATGCTCATAAGCTGCCATGCTGTCTTCAAGGTCTGAAATTCTTTCTTCGGTTTCATTTAAGCGGTTTTGCAAGCTTTCAATGGAAGTTTTCAATTCCTGGCTATCTCTTTGGACCTGTTTCATTCTTGGTAATTCATTCCTAAATTGCTCTTGTAATGTTTCCATTTGTTTCCTATTTTCTTCTAATCTTTTATCTATTTCTTCTCTATGTGTTCGGAACATTTCTTCCATTATAGTTTTCAGTTCATTTTTTGTCTGAGAGATCATTGCAGGTATGTGGCTTATTTCTTCTTTTAGCTCTTCTATGGCCTGATGGAGTTGTTTCTTTATTTTGGATGCAATCGTTTCAGAGCTTGCAGGTATGTGGCTTCCTAGTTCCCCTGTATCCTCACATCCAGGACTTGTTCTGGGTGGGGTTGAGTTCTGAGACTGCATTTTGTTCCTCCGTCTTCCCATTTTTGAGTATCAGATTCAAAATATTGAGCAATAAATTACCCAGGTAGTTCACCAGGCAAAGATCTGTTGCAAAGGCTGCTCCAATGACTCCTTCTCTTCAGGAGAATGTCCCTTTCTGCTGAGAGTTCCGCTCAATAGGCTGCTCATATGCTGTTTTGTGGACCGAGCTACTCCCTACCCGGAGACCTGGCTGGGGCGCATAAACAGCTCACCTCCCTGGGGATCACGCAGGCTGGAGGTCGCTCAGGTGTTCCTCCCTTGGGTGGAGCTCCTCCCCCACTCAAAAATCTGATCAGGGCGCCCAGCCAGCTCTTCCGTCCTGGGGTCCGTACAGTCAGTAGATCTGCTCGGATGTCCCTCGCTGGGCGGAGCTTCTCCCCAACGCAAAAATCCAGTCAGGGTGCCCAATCAACTCACCCGACCCTGGAATCCTGCAGGCAGGAATGCCACTCAGATGTATCTCCCTGGGTTGAGCTTCTTCCCGACTCAGAAATCTGGCTGCTGTGCACACTGGGTTCACCCGTTCTGGAATCCGTGCCAGCAGGAGATCCCCAAAGTGCTAATATTTCATGCCTCGCCCACAATGCACTGCTCCCTGGTGCTTCTCCGCTTCCTCGGCATTCTCGCAGGAACCGCCAACCGCAGCCTCCGCAGTACCTGCTCTCCAGCCGAGGATATTCTTTACTTTTATTAGTATATGTTTACAGTACATAATGATTACATTCATTGTAGGGAATTGTAGGCTCCACCTGCTTTTACTTTACCAGCTTCAGGTTCATTTATTTACCTTATAAAACCTTACAAATTTTTTTAACATCTATACAGATTAAAAAGCAGACTAATAGGACAAAATCATAAAAAACAAATAAAGCACTTGTACTAAGTTAAAGCATCTTTTAAAAAATACCAATAAGCGAGTTAAATTTTCTAGACTCTGATTTATTTTTAGTTTTTAAAATTTTAAACCCTAATTTTTTATAAATATGTGTTTTCAGTGCATAAATGTTTACATTCTGTATGGAATGGGAATGTATATGAGACACATGCTCACTCCCTTTCCATCCTTTTCTCTTCCCCATACCCACCACCTCTTGGTCACCTTCCATCTCAGGAAGTCCTACCTCCGTATCTTCTATTATCTTTTATCTTTCTCTTTACTTACAAATTAGGTTACTCATGTAAGAGAAAGCATGTGATATTTAAGCTTATATGCCTGACTTATTTCGTTTAACAGTATGGTCTCAAGGTGCATCCAGTTTCCAACAAATGACTCAAGATTATCTTTCTTTATTATCTTCTACTGTGAATAAATGCCATTCATCTGGTGATGAACATATAAGTCACATTCCAGATTTAGCTATTATGAATTGTGCTTCTATAAATATAAATATGTACATGTTACTATAATATGCCTTTAACTCTTTCAGGATTAAAATAATGCTTCACAAATATATGACAGCTATTTCATGAGCATCAAAATGAGTAAAAATAAAAATACTCAAAAAATCTCAAAAACATAAAAAAAGAAGAAAACATGAGAGAAAGTCTTTGTGTTCTTGAGTTAAATCATGATTTCTTAGATGTACCATCCAAAGTGCAACCCATAAAAGCAAGCAATTGATAAAGTGGATTTCAGCACAGTTCAGAATATCTACCCTTTAAAAGACACAATGAGTAGAGTAAAATAAACTGGGATGGGGAGAAAATATTTGCTAATTACATAACCTATAATGAAGTTTTTCCAAATTATATAAAGAGGTTTCCAAATTCAACTATAGGACCAACCAAATTTGAAATGGAAAATATTTGAATAGAAGCCACATCAAAGAAAATAGGAGGGTTTCAAGTAAGTACATTAAAGGGTGTTCAATATACAATTGGTAGAGAAATGAAAATTAAAACCAAAAACATGCAAGTATATTTCCATCATATAAATGCACAAACGTGTTAAAACTCTCAGAAGCACACAGTATAAGGGACAGATTTTATTGTTTATAAACTACATGTAAGTTTTATAAGTAATTTTTAAATCTTCCTGCTCAAAATCAAATAAGGAATAGTATGAAAATACCATTTTGATTCACAAAATACAGAAATACAACAGACAGTTTAATAGGTTTCCATGTAAGAAAAAAGAATGAGGAATCATTATAAATTCAATATCAATAAACAGTTGGACATGGCTCACTAAAAAGCCAGATCACTCTGTTAAGGTCTAGAGAACTCAGTATAATGGATGGCACAAAACCTTGTTATTCTACATTGCTGAGATTAGGTCTGGGTCAGCGACTCGGCTCTGTGCCAGGTTTCAAGAAGGACATGAATTCTGTGGCACTGCCTTCAACTGAAATGGGCTTGTGAATTCACCATTACTGAAGGTCAGTTCTGAAGTGACTTGAAGTCAGAGCGTGAGAAATTGTTGCCTTAATCTAAAACAGCACCAATCAGTAAAACACCCTGGAACCAGGTGATGTAGGCATGGGAATATGACAGTGAACAGGGCATATGTTCCGGCCAAAGACCAGGCTGAAATTAGAAACTAACAATTCCTTTCTCCAAACTGTGAAATCCATAGTTAGGGGAGATAGAGAGACGTACCTCATGGTTTATTTTCATCACGTTCAGGAAACCTTCAGGTAGCCAGCATTGTGAGAAGTCAGTAACAGTCTGATTGCTTAAATCTAGAATTCAGCTCTTGTTTCAATTTTGCATCTTGGATACCAAATCTGGTCCTCCTCGGTATGGGTCCTCATTGTCTTCCTCAGTGTCCTCATGGTCTGACCTAACTTCCCTCCAATTCATATCTGAAAGGCTGTGACTATAAAGAACAGAGACAAGCAAGTGACTAGTTACCTGTTTTCACTGAGACTCCCCGTATGTTTGATGGTTGGTAGAAGGCAGACCTAACAGCAGCCTCATCCCACACCCTTGGCACTCTGAGGCAGGAGATTTTCTACTCTGCAGTGCATGTTGCTGCATATTGGTACGTTTTGTGCCTCTGTGACTCTCCTTTGTACATGCACATGCTCTCCTTAACTAATTTCTAAAGTGCTTACAGCTCATCACAGTGCATTTATTAGCCAAGAGACTCTGCATCCACCTAGCATCTACTGTTCCCCTTTAATCAGCTAGATGTTAGAGGTTATCAAAATGGTTTGTATCATTTTTTGGTTATAAAGCAATTTTATTTGGTGTTCACAGCTATCTCTGACCAGAGGAAAGCACACCGTTGATTTTCTTTACAGCCTGAGAGATTTTGTTAGTATAGCTAGTACACACATGGCCCCGTCATAGTAGGTAACGTGCACAAGTGCACACAGACACAGACAAACACACACACATAATTAAATTAATTTTCTATTTTTCTTTAAAAATCTGCTTCAATTTAAGAATCACCTCATTTATAAAGGTTTCTTCGTCTTTCTCAGCAGAAAATATAGCTTAACTTTGCACTTTCCTTCTTTCTCTTTTTCAAGGTACCGGGAATCAGATTCGGGACCTTGTGCTTGCCGGGCAGGCTTTGCACGGCTGAGCTCCAAGCCCGGGGGCACCTCTCCCCTTTCGCACAGCGCGCTTTGACGCCGTGTCTCACTGTATCTCCTCACGTGCACTGGCGAGTCATTTTATTATTGTAAGTAGCAAGATAATCTAACCATTCAGTACAAGCACAGAAGGAAGGAGAAGGTAGGGATAAAAATAAAGAAGAAGGTGAAGAAAACAATCCGCACCATGTTTTGTAAGTGGAAGGAGAAGGAGGACTGAAGGGAAGGGCAGGGAGTGGAGAAAACATGAATGAAGAGATGTTACGGACAGGTACCAGTTTCCTGTGGTGAGTGTGAACATTGTCTGTCAAAAATGTACAAATAAAATTAATTTCAAGATAATAATAATAAAAGCATGGAGGAAGAAGGAAAGCTATAAATTGGCCAATGGGTAAAGTTATTAAATAGGGGAAATGAGCCCTGGTGTCCTATTTAATAGTGGGGAGAGTACAGTTAAAGTAACACATTACCTATTTCAAAATTACTGGAAGAGACGTTGTGAATGTCATTGCCTAACTAAATAATACATGTACATAATAAATGATGATTTGATGCTCTATGCTGTGCACATGTATTAAGAGCTTGCATTGTACTCTACAAACATGAAAAGTTATGTCGTTTTAAAATGATAATGAAATATACAGTACAAAAGAACACAGAAAAGCAGCACTTTCCCTGTGTTGTCTTGCTGGGCCCCTTCTACTAATCTTTCCCTTGGCTTTTTAATTAGCTATACATACTAGTACTACTAAGTATTAGCTGTCTTATTAATATTTGCTATAAATATTTGTTATTGTATTTTGGAGAGGTATTTTTTTTTTCTTATGCACCCTGTCTGCATTGCTGGTCACTTTTTCTCCATTTTTGAATTTCTATTAACCACCTTTGAAAAGCCCTGATTCCTACATACATGTACTTTCTTTTCATGCCCTCTCCCCCCACAAGGAGAATGTTCTTACCATTAAGAACTTAATCCCCTTGTGCACACCCAGGGTTCTGTTCACTTACCAATGCCTATTATCTCTGTTTGAACTGTGACTTCTAGTATAAAGTTTTATTTAGGTTTAGTTTTCTAGCCTTTTAAAATTGCCTTTCTTTTTTCTTCTAGACAAAACACTATACTTATTTCATTATTTTTCCCAGTTTTTAGCCGTCTAACTCCTGTCTCTCTGGTCTGTTACCTGCCCTGACCTTTTCCACAGTGAGGCCTTCACGATGCCTTCTCACAGCCTTTTAGGGCTCACAGCCATGGTTTTCTGGCCCTGGTGTACAAGTCATAATTAGAAGACATACTTTATATCACGCTTTTGTTTTACTCTCAGAATTTTTTGAATTTTTTTTTCTTGGTGGTCAACAACATTTTCTGATGCATTTGGGGGGAAATATTCAAGAAGATGTAATAGGAAGAGTATAAACCTTAAGTTGTCTTAAAGTAGTTTAGAATGGAATTCTACACTCTAATTCTCTTTGTATAATTTCCTATGCTGTGAGTACGTGTTTGCAATCCACGCAGCTCACGACCCTCGTGGGGAGGGGCTCTGTGCACACAGCACTGCTTGTTGCTTCTTCCCTTTAACCCCTTCCCCCCCGTATCTCTCCCCTCATCCTCCAGTTCCCTGTGCGCTTTTCCATACTTGTTAATAGTACTCTTCTTAGCTCATGTTATAGCACGTAGTGTTTGCATTAATTGGGGTTATCAGGTTTCTGTATACAGCATGTCTTTATTCTTCTTATTTCCCCTTCCTCCCCTTCTCACCCCTCGCCCTTCTCTTGTGCCACTTGCTGCTGCAGGATATCCATCCTTTGTCCCTTTCTATCCATCCTTTAGCATTTTCTTTGTACTTTGCCCCACTCAAATGAGAGATACCATACAGTATTCAAACTTGTGTATCTGGTTTATTTCACTCAACATTATATTTTCCAGGTGCATCCATTTCCCTATAAATGCCACAAATATGTCATTCTATATAGCTAAGTAATATTCCATTTTATACAGATGCTACATTTTCTTTACCTAATCATCTTTTCATGGGTATACAGGCTGCTCCTAGGATTTAGCTATTACATATTGCTGCTATAAACGTTAGTATGCATACTTATGATGTCTTAAATGCTTTGGGGAGGATACCTAGCAGGGGGATAGATGAATATTATGGAATTTCTAGTTAAAATTCTTTGCAGAATCTCCATACTGATTTCTATAATGGTTGTACTAGTTTATGTTCCCACCAGCAAGGCAGGACAGTTGCTTTTTCAACACAGTCATACCAGTGTTTATTGTTTGATTTCTTAATGGTTTCCATTCTTTCTAGAGTGAGATGGAATCTTAATGTTGTTTCAACTTGCATTTTTCTGATGGTCAGAGATGTTAAACATTTTTTCATGTATCTGTTGACCATTTATATTTCTTCTGTGAAGTATCTGTTTGTCTCTCTTGCCCACCTTTTACCAGATCATTAATTTTAAGTGGTTTAACTTGTTCAGTATTTTGTATATTCTAGATATTAGTTCTTTCTCTAAGAAGTAGCTAACAAAATGTTTCCTCTTCTGTAGGTTGTCACTTCACTCTACTGATAATTGTTTTGCAGTACAGAAGATTTTTGGTGTGATATAATCCTACTTGCTAATTCTTGCTATTTCTTATACAACTGAGATTCTGTTTAGGAAATCCTTTCTACCCCTAAATCTTCAAGGGCTTTACCTATTTTATCTTCTTGAAGCTTTAATGTTTGTTTTCATGTTTAGATCATTGACCCATTTTGATTTGCACTTAGTATATGGTGAGAGGTATGGGTCCAGTTTTGTTCTTCTGCAAATAGAACACCATTTGTTGAATAAGATATCTTTGCTCCAATGTATGCTTTAGGCCTCTTTGTCAAAGATAAAATAGTCAAACATGTTGAGGGAGGTTTCTGTGTCCTCAGTTCTGCTCCACTGATCCATGTGTCTGTTCTTGCTGAGCACCGCGCCACTTTTATCACTATTCTTTGAAGTGCAGTTTGAGGTAACATACTCTCTGCCTCCTGCTTTGCTCTTGTTGCCTAAAATTGCTTTTGCTATTTGGAGTCTCTGCTGGTTCCATATCTACTTTAGGATTGTTTTTTCTAGATCTGTAAAGCAAGCCACTGGCATTTTGATCGGGACCGCAATGAATCTGTACAGTAGTTTCAGAATTGTGACCATCTTGCCAATGTTGGTCCCGTCTACCCAGGAGCAAGGGACAGGTTTCAATTTCCTGGTGCCCTCTTCAATCTCCTTCTTTAGAGTACTGTAGCTTTCTCTATAGATGTTAAATTAATTCCTAGATATTTCATTTTTCTTGAAGCCACTATGAATGATATTGTTTTTCTAATTTCCTTCTTGTCCTGGTCATTGTTGGTACACAAAAATTCTAATGATGTTTGTGTGTTGATCTCGTATTTTGCTACTTTGCCAAAGTTAGTTATTAATTCTAAGAGTTTTGGGCAGAGTTCTTTGGGTCATCTATGTAGAGTATCATTTAATCTGCAAATAATGATAATTTGACTTTTTCCATTCCTGTATGTATCCCTTTTTAAAAACTTGTATGACTCTTTATTTCAGGGAACCAGTGAAGAATCAGTGAGAACAGGGGTACAGTTAAATTAACAAAGGTACTGAGAATGACTAAATACGGAATATAATTACAAAGCAGTAAAAAATAGGATAACCACCAGGAATAACAGTAATGCCATCACTCAGGGTTAGTTATTGCAGCGATGTTAAGACTTCTAAGCCGAGAAACAGAAAAGAAATGCTCATCAGAACCTGAAAAGGAGACACATACAGAAGACCACCATGAGGGTCACAGTGACCTGTATTTGAGGGGAAAAGTCAGTCTGAAGCAAGTCCACAGAGGGTGAACCAGGAGAATGAACAACCCAAGCCTATAGACATAAGCAGTCAACAGGATCAACTGAACTCAAAGGGGTGAGGAAGGAGACCCTGCCATTTGGCAGGGCATTTTAATCCATTCTGTGTTATTTCTTCTTCCTCTGTTGCTAGATTAAAATCTCAGAGATTCTTTCTATACCATGTCCAGTCACTTTTAATGATATGCATATACACATGTAACATACAAGTATATATATGTATATACACACATATATACATATATATGTATATATATCAGCTTACTGTCATTTTAATAATTACTATGTTCATTGCGCTATAAGATTTTTTAAGTTAAAACTTATCCCCTCCTCATTCAGAATGATGCAACGAGCTACTTTTCATTTCACACACTTTCTATCACAGTTCTCCAGAGTAGAAAGAAAATATGGAAGAACAGGAAAGGGTACTGCTTAACTGACAATACAAATCTACCCTCCATTTCCTCTAGACTTGATGCAAGTATAAAATTAAGTTTCTTTGGACTTTCAGAAGTTTAGCGTGTTTCTTTGGCTCCTCAAGGGCAGCATCATTACTGGAATCTGTCACCTCTGTTTCCATAACAAGAACGATGTTTTTCATCAGTTTGATCCCTTAAAATTCTCCTGAGTCTATTCGCCACAGAGTGTCCTTTTACAAAGTCTTGATTCTGTAAAAGGGTAACGTTGATTCAAGGGTCAAAAGATCCAAGTTTGAAAGCTTTTGCAAATTGTGAATAGGTGGTATTCTACTTCAATGAATCATATAAGAATAATTGCACCTGTTGATTTGAGACCTCAGCCAAAACTAGGGCAGGAATAGTTATTTTTAAAAGATGTAGTAACCCTTAGTAGAGAATTGATAAGTGGTAGAATGGTGGCAATTTGTGTGGAAAAAATTCTGATACAATATAAGATAAACATACATCATGGTTTTAAATATCAAAAAGATTTTTAAAAATGTAGTAAAGCCCTAGAAAGCAAAATCTCAATAAGTCCCTTGGAAAGACTTGAGGAAAGCAACAGGATGACAAAAATTATCTTTGTAAAGAAAATAATAGCTACCAGTTATAAAATTAATTCTATTCCAAGCACAGTACAAAATACTTCTAAAACAGAATCCCTCTCAATCTACAAGCACCCCTGTGAATTAAGCAGTGTTTTTCCTGTTATTCAGTCATGAAAACCGAGACTAAGTAAGGCTATGCAATCTTTTTAATTGCATATTTCCACAATACTATGTGCAGTGTGCTTAATTCATGTGTAGTTAAATGTAAGTACTGGATAGTCTCTTGAAGTCTCCTATAAAGAGCATTTTGAGACTGTGTTCAAGGGAAGGCTGCATTTGTGGGACCCCAATGGCAATCAGAGCCACGACGCTGGAGTCCAGAATGCAGGGAGCAGGTATGAAACAGCAGTAACTAGAGTGCCTTAATCAGAAGGGTTCGTATCAGTGGAGCCACATTGAAAAGGGTTCCTTTCTATACAAAAGAACTGAAAAGTTTATTTTCAACGTATTTGGAGACCTCATAACTCAAATCATCTAAGATATATCGTCAATATAGGATAAATCACTTATAATCAGATTTTTCCCCATTTAACTCCTTTTAGACCCGAGGTTCTCTTCTGGTTTAAGCAAAAGACAATTTTAATAAGTAGGAGAAAATTACATACATGAATTCTATAAATTCTCAATCATTTTTATGACAGTTATAACTAGGGGGCTCTTGTATAATTTCATAAAGTGGTATGTTTCCCATGATCCTTTATTTGACAGAAACTTCTTAAACTTTTGCCTTGTTTCTTCCCTAGGGTAGTTTCCAAGGTTTTTTGTTTCCTGTGTATCTTGTTGCTGATCATGTATGCCTGAGTATGCTTTCTGACACTAGAAATTTACTTTTTATGTTAGTCATTAGAAAAGAAAGAATAGAGAGATTAACTTCGTCTTAGCATATGTATTAGTCAGTGTTTCCATGAGCTTGCAGGGTTGGGGCAAGGCTCTTCAAGAGACTACTCAGGCTTTGAATCAGATTTAACACAGGACACAGAAATTTACGAAACTAACTGACAATATTTGCCCCAAGTCAAATGTAGAAGAGTGATCTGTCCTTGTGCTGGAGATCTGAAGAATCCAGCCACGGGCCTGAGTCTATGGCCGTGTCCCGCAGGAGTCCAGGCGAGGAGGCCGAGGAATCTGTGATAGAGGACTGAAGGCTGCGCACCAGAAAGCTCACGGGTCAAGCTGAAGCCCAGACAGCCTGTGCCAGAAGGCCGAAGGGCTTGTGCCAGAAGACCGAGAGGCCCGCACGGAGCCAGGGCAGGTGCTCAAGACAGGAACGAAGACCAGAGTCCGTCCGAGCAGAGCAGGCCTCCTTGGCGTGGGCGAGGGCCGGAGCTCAGTGGAGGTCTCCGAGGAGAGCAAGCGTGAAGTGCTCCGGTGCTCTTTCCCTGTGTCATTCTGACAACGATGCTCAGCGAGTCCTCCACCCTCAGCCAGGCTCACTCGAGTCAGCTGGCGCTTCCAGCACCCTCCCCGCTCTGCACTCTGCAGTACTGAATAGTTCAAAAGGAAAAGTTTCTGAATCTCTGAGCTTCTCATCCCAAGCAGCCATCTCTACTCTCCTATCTGAAAAACACAAGGCTCTACCCTCTGAGGAACAAGTTAGTTCCTAGTTCCTCAGAGCGCCTCAGTGAAGTCATTTCCACGTTTTGCCAATTCCAAACCCAGTGTGTCTCCAATCCCTCCATTCATGTCGTCACAGAAACAGTCCAAACTGCCAGGATCTTACTGTCCTCCAAAGCAATCGCTCTTCTTTTTTTCTCCCATGCCAGGTCATCCACCACAAAACAGCCACTGAGCACTTCCAAAAATGTAAACTTTCTCCCATTTTACCGCTTTTAACAACTTGAAAGGCTTCCTGTTACAGACTGAAATCTAATGTTAATATGGCATACAACACCCTGCATAACCCTGCCTTTGCCTGCTCTCTCTGGATGGGAAGTTAGTCTACTCTCTCCATGTGTTGAAAGTTCTCCCCAGCTTTGATTCCAACTTGTGAGTATTGGTGTCTTTGGTTTTTTTTTTTTTTTTTTTTGGTCTTGTAAACTTGATCAAACAATATAAGCACAAAACTACACAAAACTTTCTTTTTAATGAACAAGTAGCAATTAGTAGTATAACTATCCTAACTACTGTGTGTGTGTGTGTATACATTTTTTTTTCTTTTCCCTTCCTTCTTTTCTCTTTTTGACCTCACCCCAGTTAAGTACGGCTATCAGCAGGAAATCAACCACTAACAAATACTGGCAGGGCTGGGAGAAAAAGGAGCCCTTTTCCACCATTGGTGGGAATGTAGACTGGTGCCACCACTATGAAAATCAGTGTGGAGTGTCCTCAAAAACACAGGATTAGGATTAGAGGTTCCATTTGACCCAGCTATTCTCCTTCAGAATATCCTCCCTGAAGAATTAAAAACATACCACAGTGATATATTATGTTTATAACAGCACAATTTGTAACAGCTATGTCTCGGAAACAACCCAGATACTCCTCAACTGAGGAATGGATTAAAAATGTTATGGTATTTTTATACAATGGAGTACTACTAAACTATAAAGAAGGATAAACTTGAGACATTTACAGGGAAATGGATGCAACTTAAGACCATACCCACAAATGAGATAAATCAGTCTCGTATGAGTAAATAGGGTATTCTCTCCCTAGTGTAATAATCTGAAAAAGTAAATAAGATCCAAAGTGTACAATAGATATTGTGAAATGGGAAGAAACCACTCGAAAACCAAGCACTTTAAGGCATTTTGTCAGATAATATTAAATGTAGACACTATTAAAAGTTCAGTTGTGTATGCTTACAATTACATATAGTTTATTTAAAATAAATGTAATACAGTAAAGAGGAACTGGGATGAAGGAAAAGAGAAAAGAAAGAAGGGGAAATTATGTATATATTTATATACATGATAGCTAATATAGTTGTACTATTGACATATCACTTTATTGAAAGGAACAGTTAATGATTAATTATTTGATCAACCTTTCATGTTTATATTTGTTTTCCTGAGTAATCATTTTGAGGTTATGTAATACAATAGCCATTGTTAATTTCCTGTTATCTTGTCTGTAATTCAGTATTGCTCATATTGTTCTTGTGCTATTTTGTAAATGGGTGTCTGTTTGTTAATATGTATTCATTCTTTTATTTTTAAAATAAAAAATAAGAATAAAATATATGTAATACATACTCAAAGCTCATTGGTTCTTAGATATTTTATTATATTTTACTATCATCTAAGGTCTTAAAGTAATTTATATTCTTCATATCTTCATGGTAGAAATATTATACAATGAGACTATACAGCCCCAATTCCTTGTTCATTTGATACCTTGAACTCAGCAATGGTGGTTGTATTCACCTGAAATCCACCACTGTGACAAAATATTAATTTATTTATTGTTTTGTTGATTTATCTAGACTTAAAATAACACAGAATGTTAATATTGTGGATTAAACATTCAAACATGGCATGTATATCAACCAAATTCTAAATAGCACTAACTATTGCAGAACTGCCCTTGTGGTATTCAAAAGTCATTATTCAATTTTGCTAGGAATTTACTTTTATCATGTCAAGTGATTAAATTTCTCACACATCTTGTCATTTTACAATATTGTTTAACATAACTCAAATATCAATTAACATTTGTGACAGAAACATACCTGTTTGTTAATTGTAGCTATATGTTGTCTAGGACCACTAAAATTTAGCAAAAATCATTGAAAGCATTCTGTGAAAATCAGTGTGTATGGAATTCAACATGAAACTTATATTATTATTTATAAATTGTATGTGAAACATCCTTTGTATCAATAAAATTAATAACATGATGATATATTTATTTCTGGAGAACCAGTGGTTAATCAGCACACGATTGGGTCCAGGCTACTTGTAATAAAATGGAATTTGTGGTGTACTAAGCTTTCTTTGGGATGTGTAGAAACTTTTCAAAAGGAGAGCCCTTCATAAAAAGCAATAGGATGACTACTCTGGCTATTGGCATTTGGGCATTAAGATTGATGTAATCCTTAAAGCCTGTAACTGTCAGGTATACCTGTGTTACATACATGTAAAACATATGTGCACACAAAAAAGGACAAAGAAATTATAATCTCTATGAAATGTAGAGCAATAAATTTATAAATAATTATTTTACCTTTTATGAAAAGACTTTTCAATGTCTGGAAAAATATACAACATAATAAATACATTGTTACAAAAAGAAGTCGTTTGTTCAGTGAATCAAGAAATAAATAAATTCAGGAGATTTGAAATTTAGCCTTAGACTTATAAGTAGCATAGGTTAAAGAGTTCGGCTTGTTGATTTTGTTTTTCATCTGCAAAAGAAGTAGTAACTCAGATCATGAGGCAGCCAGGAGAAATCATAAAGTAGACTGTCACAGTCTCTAAAAAGAATGATAAACGGAGTAAAGAATACTGACACTTTACAAACGCAGGTAAATTTAAACTGTGCTTGAACATATTCTTTCCTTGGTAGTTAGCTGACATCCTTTATCAAAGCTGATGTAAAATAGCTATCATCTCTCTCTGGACAACTCTTCATTCATTCTCCTAATTGTCATCTTTGTCGTTAATTTAGAAAGGAATAAATATATTCTAATGAGAGAATTAATTATAAGAAGTACTTTATTCCTAACTTGGCCACCCTATAAATCAAACAGTTGGTGCTCTATAGCAACAGATTGACAAAACTGTTCAGTTTACAAGGCCAAGATGACAAGGGAAATTTGGACAAGTACTATCCAGTGATATGGGGCACAAAAGCAGACTCTCCTACTCTGGAAGATGCCTTGTATTATAATGACACGATTTCCCAGATACAACTTTACACAAAGTAAATCCACAATAATATGTACAGATAATTGCCTTTCGAGGAAGATAGGATTAAACAGGCATTTCCATAGGTAAAAGAAGGTTGCAATTCACCAAGGAAAATGTTAAATTTTTTAATAATGGCCTTTTACCCTCTCATTATTCATGTTGCATCTAATTGTGTCAACATGAGATCAGTACCACCTCCTTATCTTACAGGACTCTTGTGAGGCATAAATAACACATAAATTACTAAAACAGCCACATGAGGCACACTATTGTGTTATTGTTACTATTATTGATGTTGCCTTCAGAAGTTTGATTTCTACTCAATACTTTAAAGAGGTATATTTTAAAGTAACTCTTGGGCCATTTCTCTGGGTTCAGTGCATTTCTCTAACCACTTTCTTATTGCTCTATCTGGACTTCTGCAAGATGTTTTGGTCATTTCATAGAAATAAGAGGTAGACACTTGGCTTACTAGAAGTCTCTAGGTAGTAGATCTCTTAGGACTTCATGCAACTATGTTTTCACAAAGCCTGATGGATTCTAATCAAAATCCTGTCTCAGATTTACATTGAAAATGATATTCCTGACAATTTGCTTATTATTTTGTTTCTTTACTCATCTTTCTTAACATTAAATATAAACATTGCTCCTATTTAGTGCATTTTTAAGATAAATGACCTATTGTTTTAAATGATCAAATTAAAGAGTGAGAAGAATCTTAAAGTAAGAAGTCAAAGCTGTCCTTAGAGGTAATGTAACATTCCTAAGCTTCCAATATGAATCTTTCTCATCTCTACCCCATCTTCCATCATTGACACCAGCGTGCTTCCTTGCATTGTTCGTGTTGTTTGTATGCCTTCTCCACGGCAGTAATGTCCAAGTGACATGACTGGTTCGTGTCAACAATGATGGACACTCAGGGATTCAGAGATGATGTTGAGGAAGGTGTCACCCTTGTATCTGTGGAAGGAATCACTAACAATGAGGAAAATTCATGTCTAGACTCATGTTCCTGGACCCAGGTGTAGAGGTGTGGAGAGTAGGCATTGACAGAGAATTCAGTAAGTTGTAATTAAATTAAGTAATTGGCATTTGTTGCTTCTGTTGTATATGCCAGGCACAGTGCCTGGTCTTTTACACATGACATCCTATTTAATCTTTGCAACCATCTTTAAAGGCAGGCATTATAGTCCCACTTGCAGGTAAGAATTTTGAGGCTCAAAGAATGTAAATAATTTCCCAAAAATCATATCACCAAGAAGTGGCAGCAGAATGAAGAGGACTGTTTCTATCATAACGTGTGATGATAAATAATCACCAAGGACATGAATGTTGCCCAGTGTCTAAAGCAGTAATAGAGTTGTCAGTGGTAACATACAGCCCATTGCAGTATTCATGGCATAGGTTCACTCCCATGGTCTACAGAACCTTTCTTTCGCCCAATAAGGAAATGTTCCTGTGGTAGGATCTGAATTGGTGCCTTATCTATCTGTGCTGTTATAACAAAATACTATAAATTACATAGGTTGTAAGCAACAGAAGTTTGTATATGACAATTCTGGAAGCTGGGAAATCCAGGATCAAGGTGCCAGCAGGTTTGCTGCCTGGAAAGGGCTCATGTTCTCCTTCACAGATGACACCTTCTCACTGTGTCATTATGTGATAAAGGATGTGAACACGGTGGAGCCTCTCTTATAAAGGCATCACAGTGATACCTTGGTTTATGAACTTAGTGAGGGTTTAAAGCAAACCCAGGCTGGTGGAAATTGTCTGTGTCTTTCAGATAATCATTAAATTCAGATGAACCAATATAGCCTTGTGTAATGAGCTCTGGGTTTATTGGGAGGTGACAACAAAATGTCAGATAAGTAATCCTCAGCTTGTGTCCTATATAGAATTCCAGCCCAGTCGTCAAAACAATCATGAAGATGTTTTGAAGTTTGTGTGTGTGTGCGTGTGTGTGATACAACAAATTGAACTCAGGACATTAAGCCTGCCAGGCAGGCACTCATACTGCTGAGCTAAATCTCCAGCCTGCAACTTTGTTTTTTCTGCCTGGAATGCCCTCTTGTCCAAAGTATGCTTCAGATTTCTGCCTTGATTTCCTGTAGGCTGGGTCTTTGCCCCTTCAGACACATTTCCCCGTGTCTCCACACTCACCTCAGCCAAGTGTGCCTTGAGACGCACCACACGCATCTATTCTGTTGCCGGGCCTCCACACTGACTTGGCATGAGCACCTTGTCGATATGCGCTCTTAGGCTGCATAGCCCAGTACAGGGATATTTTAAAATGAATTTCATATAACACTATTTTCTGTTACACTGAGTGTAAATGGTAAATCATAATAAAACTATAAAAATTTAATATAATGTTTTATTAAATATTTTCAGTGTTTGATAATAATAATAATGTCTTCCAACTACCAGTAATGTCAATAGTTTAAGGTACAATATATACTTAAGAAAAGATGTATCACTGAGTGGCAATAATGCAATATTTCAATAGTGATCTCAGCATTATATTTTATATGATTGCTCACTAGACCTGATTACAGTGACAGTGCTTTTATTTCATAGAGGGCATGACAAGAAAAAGGTTTGCTTTGTAGTTTTTAACTGTTTGTTATTGGTGTTATGTTCTATGTGTTCTTTCTTTGAAGGAATCTTTTAAAGCCATCTCTCCATTTTCTGAGTCAGTATGAACAGTCCATTCACCAGAGACACACAGTATCAACAGTCCATTCACCAGCAAGCACATGACGGGAAGGAAAGCCACACCTGAGGAGGCTTCCGGTCCCCTTGTAGGCTGTGCAGCTGCCATTCTTCCCCAGTCACGCCCTACTGATTCTGCACGATGGGCTGAGGGCCAGCAAGGCATAGGCATCAGTGCTCTAATGCTGCATTTTCTTTTTTAATTTAAATAAAGAGCAAATAACACCTGTATATGGGGTTTCTTATCTTGTTGCATCATCTACCCAATCTAAGGACACCTGCTCCCAGCCTCAGATCCCTGCTTTACGTCTGCTTCTGCAGGACAAGAAATCTGTCCTCTTGGGGCAGGGCCAGGCCAGGCTTCTACTGGCTCGGACTCCGCCCAGCTCCCCGAGAGGGAGAGCGGACCCTCAGGCACTCCACAAGTGTGGGGCAGGAGCCTGGGCTGGAGTTGTTGGCCAGGACTTAAGAGTCACCTCTCCTGGCAGTTGTCCTGTCACAGAGGCCCAGGCTGAGTCCAGGTCTCTCCTGGGGGTGCCTGACTGAGGCAGGAGCACTACCGTTTGCTTCAGCATGGCATTCAACTTTCTGTGAGGAAAAGTGTGCCACTTCGAAGCACTAGCTTTCATTCGACCACAGAGCCTCCATGACCGTGCCCTCTCCCGTACCCCACTGGCATGGGAGCCTGGCTGTGTCCCAGGCAGCATTTGGAGCCTCAGTGACCATGACCCACTCTCCCCATCCCTGAACTCTTGCTGAAGCTGGACTGAACCCCTGACAAAACCTCAGTGGGCCACCCCCACTCTTTCCCCACCAGACTGCAAGACAGGTTGAGCCCCACACAGCTTCAGGGGCCTCAGTGACCATGCTCCCCCACACCCTTGCAGGAGCCAAACTGAACCCCAGACAGCTTCAGCAACCTCCATGACTGCCTTCACCCCTCCCCCATCAGCATGGAAACTAGGTTGTGTCCACAACAGCTTCGGGAGCTTTGGTGACTAGAGCCCACCCACTCCCGATCCTCCTGGAAGCCAAGATTTGGGAATCAAGGTGACAAGAACCTGCCTACAGCCACACCCTTGTGGAAGCAGGGCTTTGGGAGCCAACTGATACCTGGAAAGCTCCTGGAGCATCAGTAACCACACCCCGCCCCCACACACCATCCCAGGAGCCATGCTGAGCGCTGGGGACCTGTAGGTCTTTGCCTTACCATTCCCATGCCATCACAAGAGTGAAGCTGAACTCCAGGGAACCTCCAGATCTTTGAAAATGACAAAGAAAGGAACAAAATGCAGCCTCAGACCTCCACCCCACCCAGAACAATTCCAGGAGACATCGACACAGAAAAGCTTTGAAGTCATACACCTGCAATTTCTGAAATGATAGCAACTGAAGTAAAGAAATAATTCCATTAGGTCAAAGAAGACATCAGATCAGAAATAATCTCTCAGGTAAAAAAGAAGTGACAACAATAACGGAAGAATTACTCAGCACATCTAAAGAAGACATAGATTAAGAAAAGAAAGAAAACGAAAGCGCATAGTAAAATGCTGGAAACGTGGAAATGAACAACATAGGAAAGAACTAGAATGCATGAAGCAGATACAAATAGATATCCAGGAAATTAAAAACTCCATCAAAAGCTGGCAAAACCACTTCAGTGAAGCTGAAGATCGATTTCAGACCTTGAAGACAGCATTGCAGCTAATGATCATGAAAGGAAGGATCTTTAAAAATAACAAGGAACCGGGAAATAACAATTCAACAGCTGCAAGACAAAGCAAAGAAAAACAATATATGATTAACAGGTGTCAACAAAACACCAAGTGTGAACACAAATGACATAAAAAAAGACTATTTGCAGAAGTAATAGCAGAAAATTTCCCAAGCATGGAAAAAGAATCAGAGATACAAAAAACTGAGGCATATAGCACTCCAAATAGCCATAACAAAAATAAATCTACAGCCACACAAATAGTGATCAATATACAAAAAATTCAGTGAAAGAACAGAATATCAAAAGCTGTTAGGGGAAAGAAACAGATCACCTATGAGAAAGCCCATCAGCATCATGTCAGATTTCTCAACACAAACCATCAAGTCAGGAAGAGCTTGGAGTGCAGTAGTTCAAGTTCTGAAAGAAAACAACTTCCAACCCAGATTTATGTACCCTGCAAAACTATTCTTCAAAATTAATGGAGAAATATAATATTTTCATGATAAAGAACAAGAAATTCATGAGTGCCAAACCAACTCCACAAAGAGTACTAAAAGATATTCTATTAAAAGATAAAAATCACCACAATTTCAAGAACAAGAACATAAAGGAAGGCACCGAGCAGAGCAAGCAACTAAACAGGGAAAAAGGAGGAACAAATAGCAGGAAAATAACGTGACAAAGATAAACCAATACATATCAGTTATAACCATCAGTGTAAATGGTCTCAATGCACCAACCAAAAGAAGCAGATAGGCAGAGTAGATCAAGAAACAAAATCTAGCAATATGTTGTATACAAGAAACACATTGAACTCAAAAGGAAATCCATAGGCTGAAAAATCAAACAATATTCCCGTGGCAGGAACCCAGAAAAAAGCGATGTTTGCAGACAATATGACCTTCAAACCAAGAATAATAAAAAGACATAAACAAGGTCACTACATATTTGTAAGGGGAAAACTTCAAGAAGAGGTGGTAACAATCATAAATACCTATGTACCAAATATAGGAACACCCATTATACACAACAAACTTTAACAGAACCGAAAAATGAAATAAGTAGTAATACAATCATAACAGAGGACTTTACCACTCCATTGTCACAAAGAGAACAACTATGCGAAAACTCCCCCAAAATAACAGAACTAAACCAAACTTGTGAACAAATCGACTTAGTATACCTTTACAGATTGTTCAACCCAACAGCATCAGAATACACATTGTCAGCTGCACATAGGGCCTTCTCTTAAGTAGACCATATACTAGCACATAGAACATGCTAAAGTAAATGGAAAGCAATTGAAATTATCCCAAGCATACTATCAGACCATCGTGCAATGAAATTGGAAATTAATGACAGAAAAAATTGCAAAAACTCCATAAACACATGAAATTAAGTAATATCCTCCTGAACAACCAATGGGTCACAGATCAAATTAAAGAAGAAAATAAATAATATTTAAAATCAAATGAGAATGTAAATACAACTTACAGAAACCTGTGGGATGCAATAAAGGCAGTCCTCAGAGGGAAATTTATAGTGGTGCATTCCCACAGTATGAGGACAAATAAACAATCGTATGCTGTACCTCAAGCTTCTAGTACAAGAAGAGCAAGTGGGCCTACAGCATTACCTGAGCAGTATACCATTTCAGCAGAACTCCTCTCCTCCAGTAAGGCCTGAAGCTGGGCTCTGATCCATGCCTTAAAGTTAGGAAGGAGCTCAGACTGGGAGGGCCCGTCCCTGTGGTGGTTGAGACCTGCAGTGTGGAAACAGCCTCAGGCTCTGGGGCCCTCCGAGTTGGGAGGAGAGCCCTGCTCTCATGTGACCAGCTACCTGAGGATCCAGAAGCAGCATCCCCTGCCTAACCACCAGCGGATTCAAGGCTAAAGCCCACATGCTTCCCATCCATGGACCAGAGACCCTGGTACTGAAGCCCAGCACTACCCACCATCACAGCTGTGGTCTGAGCTATGCACTCCAGCAATCACCTGGGGCCCCTGGGCCCAGTGGTCCACAGTCTGCTACCACCTTGGAATTAGTTTGATATCGAGGGTTCCTAGGGTCCCTAGAGTCCTTTATGAGCTGCCTGGGTAGTTTTTAGCTCAACACTTGTCATCTGACATTCAAAATGACAAGACATAGGAGCAAAACGCAGTCTGAGAACACAACTCCGCCCTGAATAAGTACAGGAGACAATGACATAGGAGAACTAGAAAGCAACATACCTAAAATTTCTGAAATGATCACATCTAAAGCAAAGAAACAACTCCATCAGGCCATAGAAGAGATTAAATCTGAAATAATCTCTCAGGCAAAAAAATGAAATGAAAATAATAATGGAAGAAATGCTTTGAACATACAGAGAAGAAACAGATAAAAGAATAGAAGATCAAAATCAACAAATGGAAATGTTACATGAACAATTTAGGAATGAATTAGAACTCATGAAACAGACTCAAAGAGATTTTCAGGAAAAGAAAACTTTCACTGAAAGCTTGCAAAACCACGTGAATGAAACCAAAGATAGAATTTCAGATCATGAATACAGCATGACAGCTAACAACTGTAAAAGGAAGAATCTCTAAAAAGTCATCAAGGAACAAGGAAAAATCAATCCAACAGCTGCAAAACAAAGCAAAGAGAAATAATATCCGAGTAATGGAAATCAAAGAAATAGCAGGTGGCAACACAAATGACATAAAAAGAATATTTGCAGAAATAACAGCAGAAAATTTACCAAACACGGTAAAAGATACTGATGTGAAGTTAAACGAAGCATATAAAACTCCAATGAGCCACAACTCAAATCAAACCACACCCAGACATATAACCGTCAAGATCCCAGATATGCAGCAAAAGAACACAATATGAAAAGCTGTTAGAAAAAAGAAACAGATAACCTATAAAGGAAAGCCCATCAGAATCACAGCAGACTTCTCAACAGAAACCATGAAATCAAGAAGAGCTTGGAGTGAGGTATTACAGATTCTGAGACAAAACAGCTGTATCCTGCAAAACTATCCTTCAAATTCAATGGAGAAATAAAGTATTTCCACAACAAAGAACAACTGAAGAACTCCATGAATGCCAAACCAACATTACAAAAAGTACTAAATGATTTTCCAGACAGAGAAAAAAGAGACCACAATTTAAAGACCAACAAGGGAAGGAACCCTTAAGAAGAACAAGCAATTAAACAGCAAAAGTAGGAAAGCAACAGCAAGTAAACAGCATGACAAGAATAAGCCAATGTATACCAGTTATAACCATTAATGTAAATGGCCTCAATTAACCAGTCAAAGAAACAGACTGGCAGAGTGCATTGAGACAAAATCGCACAATATGCTGTATACAGGAAACATGCTTCACTCAAAAGGAAATCCGCACACTGAAAGTCAAAGGATAGAAAACAATTCTCCATGCAATAGGTTCCCAGAAAAAAGCAGGGGTGGGTATTATGTTTGCAGACAATGTAAATTTCAAACCAAAAACAATCAAACGAGACAAAGAAGGCCACTATATACTAGTTAGGGGAAAGCTGCAAGAGGAAGAGATAACAATTCTAAACATGTATGCACCAAATACTGGAGCACCAAATATATAAGGAAAATCTTAACAGACATAAAAAACCAAATAATCAATAAGTCTATTGTAATAGGGGACCTAAACACCCCTTTGATGCAAAGACACAGGTCAACTGGACTAAAACTCGGAAAAGATATAACAGACCTGAACCAAATATGTGAACAAATGGACTCAGTAGATGTATACCAAGTGTTCCACCCCACATCAGAATACACATTTTTTCTCAGCTGCACTTGGGACTTTCTCTAAAATAGATCACATTCTAGCCCACAGAGCATACCTATCAAAATGCAAAAGAATTGAAATTATCCCATGCATATTATCTCACCACAGTGCAATGAAATTGGAAAATAATGACAAAGGGAATTCCAAAACTCCATAAACACTTGGAAATTAGATAACAACCTCCTGAATAATGAGTGGGTCGCAGAAGAAATTAAAAAATACCTACAAACAAACGAAAATGCAAATACAACTTATCAGAATCTGTGGGATGCAATGAAAGCAGTCCTCACAGGGAAATTTATAGTGATGAACTCACACATAAAGAAAACAGAAAGAGAACAAATAAATAACTTAATGCTACACCTCAAACTTTTCAAAAAAGAAGAACAAGTCAAGCCCAAAGCCCAAAGAAGGTAAGAGATTATAAAGCTTAGGGCAGAAATTAATGCAATTGAGATGAAGAAAATTCTACAAAAAGTAAGTGAATCAAAGAGGTGGTTCTTTGAAAGAATTAACAAAATTGATAAACCCCTAGCAAAACTTATCAAAAAAGAAAGGAAAGAACTCAAATTCATGCAATAAGGAATGAAAAAGATGAAATCACAACAGATCCTACAGAAATTCAAAAGATCATTAATACCTACTTTGAAAATCTTTACTCCAATAGGATAAAAAACTCAGAAGAAATGGGCAGATTCCTAGAAATGTATGAACTATCAAAGTTGAACCAGGAAGACATAAAAATCCTGAACAACCCATTATCAAGTAATGAGATTGAAAATGTCATTAAAAACTTGCCGACAAAGACAAGCCCAGGCCCCGATGGATTCACAGCAGAATTTTATAAATCATTCAGCGAAGATTTAATGCCAACACTCCTCAAATTCAATGAAATTGAAAAGGAAGCAATTCTCCCTAACTCATTTCTGGAGGCAAGTATTATACTGATACCAAAACCAGAGAAGGACCCAACCAAGAAAAAGAACTGTAGACCAATCTCCTAATGAACATATATGCAAAGATACTCAAAAAAATACTAGCAAATACAATGCAGTGAACCATAAGGAAAATTATACACCATGACCAGGTTGGATTTATTCCAGGAATGCAGGGATAGTTCAATATTTGCAAATCAATTAATGTAAAACACCCTATCAATACAGCCAAAGACAAAAACCACGTGATCATCTCAATAGATGCAGAAAAAGCTTTCAATAAAGTCCAACATGCATTCATGTTAAAAACCATAGAAAAAATACAAATAGATGGACTCTACCTCAATCTGACCACCTATGAAAAACTAACATCCAAAATCATACTAAATGGACAAAAACTGAAAGCTTTCACTTTAAAGTCAGGAACAAGACAAGGATGTCCACTGTCACCACTACTATTCAGTATAGTACTGGAAGCATTAGCCAGAGCAATTAGACAAGAGAGAGAAATAAAAGGAATACGGATAGGAAAGGAAGAAGTAAAACTATTGCTATTTGCAGATGACATGATACTTTACATGGAAGACCCAAAAAACTCCATAAGAAGACTTGTGGAATTAATTAACAAATTCAGCAGATAGCTGGATACACCCAAAAATCAATAGCATTCCTATACACAAACAACAAACAAGCTGAGAGAGATATTAAGGAAACCATACCTTTTACAATAGCATCCAAGAAATCGAAATATTTAGGAATCACTTTAACAAAAGAGGTAAAAGATCTATTCAATGAAAGTTACAGTACTCTGAAAAAAGAGATCAAAGAGGATTTCAATAAATGGAAAAACTCCCTGCTCATGATTAGAAAGAACCAACATTATGAAAATGGCCATACTACCAAAATTGTTGTACGGATTCAATGCAATTCGCATTAAACTATCATTAACATACCTCACAGATCTAGAGAAAACATGCCTTAAATTCATCTGGAACCAGAAGAGACCCAGAATCGCAAAAGCAATTTTGTTCCACAAGGACAAGTCAGGTGGAATCACAGTCCCTGACCTGAAATTATACTACAAAGCTACTGTAATAAAATCATTCTGGTGGTGAAAAAACAGACCTGATGATCAATAGAACAGACTGGAAGATACAGCCACAACCACAAACACACCCAGCCACCTAATATTCGACAAAGGGGCCAATCAAGCTCACTGGAAGAAAGATAGCCTCTTTAATAAATGGTGCTGGAAAAATTGGCTTGCCTCTTGCCGAAGACTGAAAATAGACCCAAGTCTATCACCATGCACCAAACTCAAGTCAAAATGGATCACAGATCTCAATATTAAAACAGAAACACTAAATCTATTGGAAGAGAAGGTAGGTAAAAATTTTGAAGACATAGGAGTAGGCAGAGAGTTCATGAACAAAAATCAAACTGCAAGGGACACATTTCAAAGAATCAATAACTGGGACCTCATCTTACTGAAAAGTTGTTGCACATCTAAAGAAATCACCAGCAGAGTAAAAAGAAAACCCACAAATTGGGAGAAAATCCTAGCTGACTATCCCTTGGACAAAGGTCTTCTCTCTAGAACGTACAAAGAATTTAAAAGCATGAACCTCTCCAAATTCAAAGACCCAATCCAGAAATGGGCATCTGAGATGAATACACAGTTCTCAGATAAAGAAATACAAATGGCAAATAAATATACAAGAAAATGTTCCACATCCTTAGTCATTCGAGAAATGCAAATAAAAACAACATTGAGATTTCACCTCACTCAAGTAAGATTGGCCAGCATTAAGAAATCATCCAATAATAAATGCTGGCGAGGCTGTGGAGAAATAGCAACTCTTCTGCACTGCTGGTGGGAATGCAGACTGGTGCAACCATTATGGAGAGCCATTTGGAGATTTCTCAGCGAACTAGGTCTAGAGGTTCCATTCAAACCAGCTATTCCTCTTCTGGGTATTTACCCATAAGATCTGAAAATATCATATCACTGTGATATATGTGCACCCATGTTTATAGCAGCGCAATTTATAATAGCTAAATCGTGGAAGCAGCCCAAATGTCCATCCACAGAGGACTGGATAAAAAAAAGTGGTATTTTTACATAATGGAATATTACTCAGCTATAAAGAAAGACAAACTTGAGGCTTTTATAGGCAAATAGTCACAATTAGAGATCATACTTATAAGTGAAATAAATCAGATGTGCATGTGCAAACAGTGTATTGTATCATTAGTGTAAGAACCTAAAAGTGGGAATATAAATTAGGAGGTATGAAAGGAAACTGCTCAAAAGTAAAGAACAACTGGAATGAGGGGAAGGAGAAAAGGAAGAAAGGGATAGCTATGTATGTGTGTATGTACATGCAGGATGGCTAACATGGTTGCACTATTGTCTGATGTCACTTTATTGTAAGGAACAGTCAACGATTAGTTGTCTGATCAATCTTATATGTCTATATGCATTATCCTGAACATACACTTTAAAGTTACCAATATGTAATACAATAACTATTGTTGATTCCCTATCACCTTATCTGTAATTCAGTTTTTGTATTGTTCTTGTGCTACTTTATGTCTGTTTGCTAATGTTTTTATTCCTTTACTTTTAAAATAAAAAAAAAAAGAAGAGCAAGTCAAGTCCAAAGCCAAAAGAGGCAGGAAATTATAAAGATCAAAGAAGTAATTAATACAATGAAGATTAAGGAAACAATACAAAGAATTAATGAATCAAAGAGTTGGTTCTTTGAAAGAATAAATAAAATTGATAAACCCCTAGATATTCCTATCGAAAAAAGTAAAGAAAAAACTGAAATTCATGCAATGAGGAATGAAAGAGGTGAAATCACTACAGATCCTGTAGAAATTTAGAAGATCATCAATACCTACACTGAAAATCTTTATACTCTATAGGGAGGAAATGGACTGATTCCTTATATATATGAAATACCAAAGCTGAATGAAGAAGATAGAAATACCCTGAATAACTTAATATCAACCAGCAAAATTGAAAATGTAATAAAAATCTTACCAACAAAGAAAAGCCCAGGTTCTGATGTATTCACAACTGAATTCTACAAGAAATTTAAACAAAATGTAATTCTAATTCTTTAAGAAATTGAAAGAGAAGGAATTCTTCCTAACTCATACCTGGTGGCAAATATTACCCTGACATCAAAACCAGAGAAAGACCCAGACAAAAATAGAACTAGAGGCCACTCTCCCTGATGAATATAGATGCTAAAATTCTCAATAAAATACTAGCAAACAGAATGCAGCAGATCATCAAGAAGATTATAAACCATGACAAAGTGGGCATCCCAGTGATGCACGGATGGTTTAATATATTCAAATCAATTAGTGTAATATACCATAACAACAGAGCTAAAGACAAAAATCACATGATCATCTCAGTAGGTACAGAAAAACCTTTCACTAAAGTCCAACCCTCATTCATGATAAAAACCCTACAGAAAATAGGAATAGATAGTCTTTATCTCACTCTGATAAAAGCCATCTATGACAAACCAACAACCAACATCATACTAAATGGATAAAAACTGAAAACTTTCACTTTAAAATTAAAAACAAGACTAGGATGTCCACTGTCATAACTCCTATTCAGTATAGTTCTGGAAGTATTAGCCAGAGAAATTAGATAAGGGAGAGAAATAAAAGGAATAAGAGTAGGAAAGGGAGAAGTGAAATTATTATTATTCACACATGACATGAGATACTCCATATAGAAGACTCCAAAAACTCCACCAAAAGGCTTATAAATTTAATAATCAAATTCAGTAGCATAGCTGGATACAAAGTCAACACTCAAAAATCAATAGCATTTCTGAACACTAACAACAAACACACTGAGAGAAAAATCAGAGGAACCACATCTTTCATAATAGCATCTGAAAAAGTGAAATACTTAGGAATCAATCTAATGAAGTAAAAGATCTATACAATGAAAATTACAGTACTCTGAAAAAGGTGATTGAAGAGGATTTCAGAAAATGGAAAGGCATTCCTTTCTCATGCATAGGAGGAACCAGCATTGTGAAAATGGACATACTCCCAAAATTATTGTACAGATTCAATGCAATCCCAACTAAAAGACCATTAGTGTACTTCACAATGTAGAGAAAATATTCCTAAAATTCATCTGGAAGTAGAAGGGGCCTCGAATAGCAAAAGCAATCCTGGGCAACAAAGGCAAGGCAGGAGGCATCACAATCCCTGATTTGAAATTATATGACAAAACTACTGTGATAAAATAAGCATGATACTGGCCAAAAAAGCAGACCTTAAGATCAATTAAACAGATTAAAAGATGCAGACACAACTGAAAAAATAAGTAAAGCCCAAAACATACGATAGATATTATGAAAGGGAAAGAAATTGCTCACAGGAAGGAACAACAGTGAAACAAGAAAAAGAAAGAAGGAAGGGAAAATATATCTATGTATGTATATAAAGGATAGCTAGGAAAACTGTACTGCAGATGCCTAATGGTTTATTGAAATTAATTTTTGGAATTTTTTTGTGTTTTGATCAATTTTGCATGGTTATGTCCAGTAATCTGAACAACTAATTTGAAGACAACAATATGCAATATAATAACTACTGGTGAATTCCTACCATCTTGTCTAGTGAAATTGTATTTTTTCTAATGGCTTTTTTTGTTTATTTTTAGTTTTTATTCTCTTTAATGGTTTGATGAATCTTGCATTCTTACATCTGGTAATCTGAGGAATTTAGTTGAAAATAACAATATTTTATGTTGATACATTGTGTCACCATAGAGAGTCTAGAGGTTTGGCTAAGTGACTCAGCAGGGAGCCAGGGTGCTTACTTTGTACACATCCTGAGCCTGTGCAGAAGGAGAATATGGAGATTTATGTTACACCCCCACTGCCCTGGGTGGCGGCAGCCTGTTTACAATGTAAGGGAGGGAAACAGGCTGCTTGCCGCCATTCAGCCCTTTTGCTCTTGTGTTTGCTGTGTTCTGCCGCCATGAACGTTTGCCCTCTTCCATGTGCCACTCTGCCTGTGAGCCAGCCAAGTATGGATTGAAACCTCCACAAACTGTAAGCTAAATAAACCTTTCCTTTCTTCATTTTAGGCATTGGGTATTTTGTTTCAGCAATGAGAAAAAAGTAACCAAGACAAATATGTTATATAACAAACTACTGTGAATTCCTACCATTTTGTTCTGAAACCTTTCATCCTTTTTATTGTTTTTACTTTGTTTTGCTTTGTCACTGTTGTTGGTATTTTTCTATTGTTCTTTTTTTATTTTATTTATTTATTTATTTATTTTTTTGCGGTACTGGGGATCGAACTCAGGACCCTGCACTTGCTAGGCAAGTGCTTATTCCACTGAGCTATATCCCCAGCCCTGCTCTTTTTTTATTATTCTCTCTAAAATAAAAAAGAAATATGTGTTTTCCATTTTTTGCCTTCATATCAGAAAAATTCTGTCTTAATACTTTCAAATATCTGACACAATCAGGGCAGTGTTCTAGGCAACAGGATAGAGTAATGAGTAAAATACACAAATATTCTTTCTTTTTGAGGTCCTGTGGAGAGACACAGACAACACATTTAATACATAAGTAAATTAAATTTGATGATGTGTTAGCAAGTATTAAATATTGCAAGAGGGGAAAGGAAGAGAAGTAGGGGTTGAGAGTATTGTGAGGTATAATTTTAAATGGAGTGTCAAGGAAGGCCTTACTGAGTAAGGAAGAGTTACAGTTGCTTGGAAGCCTTGAGACTGGAGCATGAGCACGGTGCTAGAGAAGCTGAGGAGCTCACACAGCTGCAGCAAGAGGAGGGTTGTAGGCAGAGTAAGGGTTTCCCTGCTTGCCCGTGCCCGGATGTCACATTCCCGTGCATGTTACCTTACACGTCCCAAGGAGTTTGCAAAGTGATTAAATGAAGTCCTTGAAAGGAGAGCCTGCTCTGTATGTCTGGGCAGAACCCCGTACACAGGGGACAAGGAAACTGGGAAGCAAGGGTGCATGGTGGTCAGGAGGAAGCTGTGCTGTTAAAGCGGGGACAGAAGAGCAGTGTGATTGCTGGAAGACAAGAGGAGGAACCATGGAAAGCTTTCAGGAGCTGGGAAAGATGAAGGAAGAGTATTTCTCTGGAGCATCCAGTACGCAGATAGCCCAGGCAACAGGAGGTGATGTGTTTGTGAGCCAGTATGTTTGCAGCAATAGGTTACAGTAGTAACTGGAAACCAATAAGGTGAGAAAGGGGACAGCAGTGGGAGATAAGGTCCAGGGAATCATCAAAGCCCCATCATATACGCCCTTACACTGTTCTACTGGCATTAGCCTGTACTCCAAGTAAGGGATCCCTGGGACAGGGCTTGGGCATGGAAGATACGTGATCTAAAGGTTCTGAAAGGAGTTCCTGTTGGATATTTGAAAGTATTAAATGAGTAAATAAATATAGAAGGATGGAAATATTGTGAAATTTTACCTATTGTTATATGCATGTGTGTTATTCCACATATACAGGATGAAAGGACGTCGTGAGAAAGACTGTGCGTGCAAGGGGAACATGGGGCATTTGGAGGGGTGTGCCCAAGATAGACAAATTAAGAGGCCGCTGAAATAACCCACACACGTAAGGAAGGCAGCATGGTCCAAGGTGATAACGGTGAAAAGTAAGCAAACACTGGAAACATGTTCACAACAGAGCCCACAGGATTTGCTGATGGACTAGACACTGAGCATAAGCTATAACGAAGAGTAAAGCAGGATTCCAAGGTCTGGCCTGTGCAACCGGAACGATGGTGTCGTGTTGGGTATAGGGTCAAGGTAAGTATGTTGCCACGTGGTTAAGATAAGGAATTCAGTTTTCAATGTATTAAATTTCTCATTTGCAAAAGCAGTTGGGAGTTCATCTATTTATATTTGTCATGATTTTTAAGTCATTTTTACTTATTTCTACCATTTTCCATTTTTTGCAATTTTCATTTCTCATGATTTGTTATTTTCCTATCCTGCATTCTATTTGAAAAAATACATTTTTCTATATCTCTTTTTATTTTCCCTGATGGTTTGAAACTATAGACTAATTCTTTAGCATTGACCTGGAATTTTCTTTCCAATACTGAGATTGAACCTAGAGGCATTTTACCACTGAGGTACATCCCCTGCTATTTATTTTCTTTCTCTCTCTCTCTCTCTCTCTCTCTCTCTCTCCTTTCCTTTCTTTCTTTCTTTTTTGGAGAGGGTTTCACTAAGTTTCCCAAGAGGACTTAAACCTACAATCTTCTTGCCTCTTTCTCAGTATGCACCACTATACGAAGGTTACACTGACATTTCAGCATATATTTATAAATACTTTGAAAAATGTTTTATATAAAAAAAAAAATATATATATATATATTTAAGGATCTTAGTATATTTTAACTACCCACTAAATATCTCCCCACTGTTCTTTCTTATTATAATTACCCTGAGTTTTCATGTTAGTAGTAGTTCTCATGTAGAAAGTAGCAAAAAAAGTTCACTTACTCTAAAAATAATAAATTTCCCAACATTTTATCAGTTTCTGTGCTCATCAGAATTTCTTGCTATTTCTTCCTCTAGTCCATATTTCTATTTTCCATTGTGTCTTTTTATGACATCCCAAGGGTCACTCATCGTTTTTTAAAAATATCTAACATATCCTTTTACTCATTTTTAAATGATAGTTTATCTGGGTATATAAGTCTAGTAGACAAGGGGAAGCTTTCGTGCAAAAGGTACTCCTCTGAGTAAGAATAAAATGAGATGCACTATGTGAGAGAATTTTAAAAGGTATAATCTGAAACCTGTAATTTGAGATTCCTCAGTCAGGAAGGTTAATCTTCCTGTCCTGTGGTTGCCTACACAAACCAGAAGAAACAAATTCTGTTCATAACCCAGAGAGCATGTTAAAAAATTGCCTACCAGTGTCAGGGAAGTACTTTTAGCTTACTGGAGGGAAAAATGACAGCACTGTATACTTTAATGTTAAAGTGCTTTATATTATTAGTAGTAGTAATAGATTTAAAATATTATTTTACAAGCCCTTCTATTTCAAGGTGTTTATTAGACATGCTCTACAATTCAGTCACTTATATTGCTGTTCCTTAACTTTAGTTTTCTCTTATGTAACTGGAACAATTTAATAGGAGGACTTGGTTAAGCAAAGCACTAAAACTCCCATTCTGATTGTTACACACAGTAAAATTTAAATCACCAAAGGGACTATAGTTTAAATATACTTGTATTCACTGGAAGGCAAAGCTGTGCTTCTCCTTCTTCTTTGAACTCGAGAAGAGCATTGCTCTGCAAGATCACTGTGGGGCAGCTCTTCTGCACGGAGCCTGACCCGAGGCAGCATGGACAGGCATGTCAGGCCCCTGGCACACCTGTGAACATGTTGCTGAATCTGCAATGGCTGCTGAAACTGTCTCTTCTAATAAATAAAATAAATGAATACGTGAAGAAAACAGATGCTACAGAAATAAGTTTTGCAGTTTAAAAATGGGTTTTCATGAATTCAATTTTGAAGATCAAGAATTTTCCTCTGAACAGGCTCTAATGATGGAAATTGAATGTTCTACAGACGAAAGGAGAGGAACGTTGGTGTGTTTGAAAATCCGGAGAGATGTATCTCCTAACAGGAGGTGACAGGTATGAAATGAGACCACAAAACTGTTGGCATTTATAATATTATTTAGATTCTTCCCTCAATCCAGGTACCATACTGTGATTTTATCCACCAGTTAAAAAACTGTGAACCCTGATAAAATTTAACCAAGAGGTGCTGCGCTTGTACCATTACAAAAAGAGACCCCATTTATAGCTTGAGTTCACAGCCTGCCGACTTTCCTTTTAGTCTTGATTTCTGAAGGTTTTCATCCACAAAACCATATAAAGGGCTGAGCTGGACATAAATTCTCAGAGTTGTACAATTTTCACCTGTGTTTCTCCCCTTTAATCACTTTCTCATTTTACTGGAATATAACAGCATAAAGCAGTTTGATCTATAGATCAAACTTCTAACCACTTGCCTGTAATGCAAAGAAGCAATATTCCTGTTCTGGTTTTAATGTTACTTGATTAGTGCTGAAGCAGGGAAGCTGGCATTTAAGAAAAGCTACTATCTTCCAATAGTTTTCAGATAGTATATATCATCTGAGCCTTATAACAGTCTTAGGAAGCAGAAAACGTAATTGCTATTTTTATAAACAAGGGAACAAAGTATCAGAATTTTTTTTTCTAAAGTTAAAAATAGAGCATGGTCGAGACAATGGGGAAAATTACAGAAAGTTATCAAGGAATAAGGACCACCCATAACACCGCCACCCAAGGACACAGTGAGCACTTCAGTGTTTTTCTGTTCCATCACTCTTACATATACATAAGTACAAATTTAAAATTAAATTAGATCACAGAGGACAGATGGCTTGCTTTTTACTTTTTATTATTTTGTGTGTTACTGAGAGTTAAACCCAAGCCTTCTCACTGAACTACACTCCCAGGCCTTTTTATTTATTGTCTTAATTTTGAGACAGGGTCTCACTAAGCAGCCAAGTTGCCAAAGATGGGCTCAAACTTGTGATCTCCTTGCCTCAGGCTCCCAGACACCTGAGATTAAAGATTAATTGTGGATATTAACCAAAATTGTTTTTACTAAATGTTTTTCAGGAAGGTAATGTCTTTAGGGTAGTCCAGAAAATAGATCCACAGGCCTTTACATGTTTACCCTTTTTACTGTCCTATTTGGCATCCATGAATCAAAACAGGACCATATGCTAAGGTTATTTGTTGCTAAGATGTAGTGTTGACCATCCATGCTCACGGCTTGTCTAACCTGGGTTCCCAAAAAGCAGAACTTGTGACAAGATGTAAATGGGATATTAATGTATTAAAACCATGGTTTGAGGATGCAGGAGTTGGGAGACACAGGAAAGAAAGAAAACCCAGTACCATAATGCATTATGAAGCTGGCCACTGAGAATCACAAGATCAGCTACAAGAAGAAGGAAATAAAGGACGTTACCCACACGCATTCATCTCCTGTTAGACAAAGGTTAACTCTGCAGAGCGCTAACTGGCCCAAACTTACAGGTCACCTGTACAGAGACAGCAGGTGAGCTCTTTTGTCATGGGCCCGAGGCAAGGCAGCTTCAGGCTCCGCGCTGAGTTCGTGAGCACCAGTTCCCACTCCCAGCCTGAAAAGCATGGACAGACCCCGATATAGTGCAAAAGAGGTGTCTGATTTGATGCCTTGTTCACTTTAGGTCTACAATTATAAGGCTATTTAAAATCAAATTGAGACAAAAAGCCATAAATCTGCCTAAAAGAAGCATTTTGTTAGTTTTACAATGTTGGGAAACCGAAAGTAGTAAGAGAGGAGAAAATCGGAGGAACAACTTTGCTGTGTCACGTCCCAGGTGAGCAGTCAGGAGCCCTGACGTCCCTTTCTTTCAAAGCCCTTCTGAAAATAACCACTTTGGGATGCTTTTCTTTGTTTATTCCCGGGGGGAAACAGGGTCTGCCCAGAGCTCCCACGGCACGTTTTGTGCTCGCTTCCTGCTGCAGTCGTGATGACTACCACAGGGTCGATCGGCTGAAGAGCACAGAACATTCTCAGTATGATTATTTTAGACGCATGTACACATAATTACCAAACAATTAAAGACAAATTTAAATTTAAGCGCACTATCTTTAAATATGTAAGTAATATCAAGTTCGCATTTTGTAAATAGGAATCTTTTCACCAGCCCTGACAAAAAGGAGATTAATAAAATATGACAGTGGTGGTGAGAATAAAGTAGCAGCAGTACACACACAATTTTTTAAGACAGATGTTACATGAGTACCAAGTTATTCATTCTAAGCATGGAGAAGAGAGAACAAATAGATACAAACCTTTATTTTGAAGATTTTACAATTGAAAAAAGTATTTTCCATACTTGTTACAAACTCAGAATATATATTTTACTCAGATTTTTATTTTAACCATGGGCGATTGAGGTTATAGCTCTAGTCTCTGTATTAAGAGAGATGTAGTTTCAAATTTTGTTTTTACAACTTGGAATTTCAGACCATGAAATTCCAAACCTCATTTCTGCATAAAAAAGGAAAATATGAATTTCATTCTATAAAAATGTGCACAGTTTAGGCAAAAAAATGCATGTAAATTCCCTCCCATGTCCTCAAGCGAACAGTGATGATGAAGGTTAGCTCTCTTCTGTTGCTCTTACTTTACAGTGAGCTTAAATGCACTGCTGCAGTTCACATGTCCCAACCAGAGCTAAAACCTTGGTTTTCCAGCTCCTTGTCGAATATTTCCTTTGAGGTACAACATTAAGGAACAACACTCAGACTTTCAAACGTAACATCTAGAAAAATTTTGCATCTAATAGTCAACAGCTAATATTGAATAACTAAATAGTGGCGGAATCTAAGTTACCAACTTATAATAAAAATAAAATATGCTTCAGTGCTTTGCTTGGCATTAATTTGGAGAATAGTAAACACATCTAGTATCATTTCTTCTTTTTTTTTGATCAACCATCTAGTCATAAATATTGTAGGTGCTCATATTATGAAGAAATCCTTCGCGGACACGCTTAGCTTGCAGTAAAATCGACAAAGAAGTTGAGGCTCATCCCCCTGTGGGGGAAAAGCAGGCATTGAGGCTGACTGAAGGTGTGAAGAGACGATTGGCCAAGATGATTATGGAAGAGATTTGTGCCACCAACATTTGCGAAGGGGACACACTGTGCAACAGGAAATTTATGTGCACGATGCTCCCGATACCCAAGAGCAATTGGAGTTCAGAGTAGGAGCTTTGTTCATTTTGCTCACTGCTGGACTCCCAGGACATAAAACAGGACTGAGCAGAGTAGCTTCTCGGTAGTCTTTGCTGAATGCATGATGAGAGTGAATACTAACATCCAAATCCAAAACTCAAACGGGTTAAGTGACTTTCTCAGGTTAGGAAATGGAGGCACTGAGTCTGGAACCTAGATCCATGGGACCTGTGTTAGTTTGGGGGATATTTTGCAAGGGAGAGCAATATAATAGAGAGCACATATTTTATATGATTATTTATAATAGTCACCCAAAGAATCATATAGAAGAGAGTGCAGAAAATCTGTCTACACACTATACACCAAGAATCCAGCTGAGGGCCTGGATTCCATGATAATGTCCTGCATGAGTCCAGGTGAAGACTTACAGCCCATAACAATGCCTCCCATGAGTCCAACTGGATGCCTGAGCCCACAACAATGTCTCATGCAGGCCTGTTTCACAGATCTGCACTGGGAAGGCCCAAAGGTCAGTGGTGAAATCTAGGACGCCTGTGCCAGTGGGATGAAGTATCTGTGCCAGCAGGCTGAGGGAACTGCACTGGAGCCAGGAAGCGATGTGCAAAGTAAGAACCAGAGCTCCCCTGCAAGGTACCACAGCCATCCTCAGCAACAGTGAGGTCCCAAGCTCCTCTGATGATCAAGATGGCTGACTTCTCATCAGGGAAGCCAGTGCAGCAAGCTTCTCCTGGAGACCAGCAATGCACTGTCTTCCCTTACAGAGCCAGAAAGCGATATTCAAAGTGATGACCAGAACTCCCCAAAAGCAAACCAAAGCTATTCTCAGTGCCAACAAGGCCTGAAACTCCAAGTTCATCAGGAAAACCAGCATGACAAGTTCCTCCAACAGAACAAGCTCTGAGTGAACAAGCTCCTTACAGTTTCCGCCAGCTCCCAACATCCTTTCTCTACTCCTAACAGCCTAACTTCTTCTCCACTTCTGCCTCTTACGCTGCTGGCAACAGTCCGCAGGTGGGCCTCCCATACCCAGCATCACCCTTATCCGTTCAGCTGGCAGTTATAAGTTGACTACTGGTGTCAATCCACTACAGAACCCTAAGTCCTGCCTTTGGCCACTGCTTCAGTTTCCCTTACCATTGCTTCCACCTTCCTTTGCAAACCAGGTTCCACGTCACCTTTCTTACTTCTCTAATATACCGTCATCATCTGTCATGTCACAACTGAAAACCTTCAGGTTTTCTCAGCTGCCTTAAGATGGCATCCAACCTCTCCTACCTAGCATTCCACACCCTGTAAAGTCAGGTCTTTGTATGATTATCTATGTTAATGGTCCCACAGAAAAGTCTCAGGCCAATACCACCGTGTCTCAAACATTTCTTGGCATTTCTCCCCCCATTGCCATATATACCATTTCAAATTACCAATTAATTCGCTCTTGGAAACCACTGGAATTTTCCACCATTCTTTAGAATTCAGACCAAGCTGCTCTTCTCCAGTGAAAGTTTTCTGTCTCATCATATGGAAATTTCCCATTTCCTAGACACTTCAGTCTTCCATCATGCGCCGTATCATCTAGGTCAGAATACCACCATACTCATCATTGTTACTGTCCCTGTTACTAGTGTAGCACCTACTTCCAGCACTAGAACTGAAATGTGTTAAAAGCAAAGAGTCTGGCCAGAAGCAACTCTGTGCTACCCATCATGAGAAATACAATGCTGAGCTTATAAGAATTATTAGTTTGAGGATTAATGCAATTAAATATTTTAGGGTGGGCAAACTAGATGACATATGTATGAAGTTACTGGTTTAGAATTTTAAAAAAAGAACTAGCCCTCTTCTTTTACCTTATAAAATACCTTGTTCACTCTCTGTGCTTCTTGCTCTTTTCTGTTGTAGGATGCTCCTGTGTCTCTTTTCACAACCGAGGCTTGCAGTGCTGGGATAGAGCCAGCTGAGGCTCTCCAGGGTCACATCAGCCTGGAAAATCTAGAGCGCAAATATCTTGGCCAAGATTTCACATTGGTTTCACTCAACATCTGTAGATCATTGAGTGGCAGATTTCACTGCCAGGTCACTGTTGATGGAGTTCTTGAGGGACTTCAGCTAGGACACGATTGAGCACATCCCAAATGACAAGTCAAAGTAGGGATGGGCACTATGAGAAGGAGGAATTATGGAAGAATATTATTTACCAGTGCTTATGAATGCCTAAACCACTATAATGACCATACTTCTTATACTTAGGGTGAACTACCATTTAGATAAAATACTATTGTTCTGTTGAAATTAATCACTTGTAAAGGAAATGCTCTTTTATTTGACAAAATATGTGTTCTATTAGACAGAGGTAGAGGAGAAGTTGTTTCTGACTGCCATGCCTCATGCCACCGCAGTAAATAAGTAAAAAGCTGCCTAAGTCCATTCTCAGAAGGGCTGTTCCTAATCCTGTTAGGGTAAGAGAATGATTTGTGCTAAGCAATCTCCCATCAGCAGCTGTTCGTATTTCTCAGAGAAACCCAGTGCTTCAGAGAAAATGTGCCTCAGAACAGTTCCCTGGGGTTTGCTCAGGAGCCAGACTGAGGCCTGTGTACCATGTGCAACAGAGACAGATTTGAGATCCTACTGGCTGCTTTGGAGATGTTTCTCAAATAATAGGTTTTTCAAATGCTTCTTAAAGTGGGTTTCGTGTTCCTTACAATGAAAGCAGGCTGGAAGATAAAGACTCTGAAAGGGATCATCACTATGGAAAGGAAACAGATATGTGCATGACTGTGAAATAAAATTGCTGTTGACTTGTCTTCCAAAGTATGTTAGAGATGAGTAGATGCCTTACGCCAAAGCCCTGTTAAGTTAACCTTTGCCCTTTCTGCTTCTGGAACATAAAAAGACTAAGGAGTATTTGTGTTATGCAGCTGTCCTTGCACAAGTCAATAAATACCCTAATACATGGATAAAAGTAGTGGTATTTTTCTACTGTGGCTTATATTGAGTGTATTATGAGGGTTTTTATAGGTTATAAGGATTTACAAAAAAACCCTAGCATAACTAGCAACCATACTTACTATAATTAAGACCTAATGTTTCCTAAACTTTTTATAGCTTCCACATATTCTAACCATTGTAGGTCCAAGCACTCCTGTTCACTCAGAATGTATCAGGGGGCACACGGCTCCCACTAAAACACACCAAGCATAAACTGTGCTCCTTAAACGCTCTTTGTCAGCTCTGAGAAGAGCAGCATCTCGGGCTACGAGGACTCATGAAAGCCTTTTGCGGCCTTCAGGACCTGGAAGACGTAGGACAGATTTGCTGGAGGTTTGCGCTCTGTTCCTGTCTCTCCACTGGCTTCCAGGAGTGTCGCTCCAATACCTCACAGGGCCACTACTGTCGTCCCGAACAGCTCCAAATGAGGCACTGAGCAAGGACACTTTCTTCAGACTCCCTCACCCAAGCCTTTGTGCTCTGAAGAGTAGAGCCAGCCAGTTTTGTCTTCAAATCAAATAAAAAGTTATTGACACCAGGTATCAAATAGCTCATGGAAAAGTAACACATGAAGAATGGTTTTTAAAAAAATCATGTTACTGATTTTAGGCACAATTTGAACAAAATGAAAATACTTTCCATGTAACTCCTTCAACATGCTTTCATTTTTCAAGATGGCAAATCCTCATAAACAATCTGATTACTTCTTTATTTTTTCATTTTTGGTTTACTGAGACAGGGTCTCACTTTGTAGTCCAGACAGGCCTTAAAAGTCACTATGTAGCCCAGGCTGGCCGCAAACTTGAAGAGATTCTTCTGCCTCAGGCTTCCAAGAGCTGGGATTATGATTACTTCTTAATACCAATGAAGATCTCTTGTAATTTTTACTTCTGACTTCCCATCTCAGTGTTTCAGGAACAAAGCCTGTACCTGTGACTACAAAGGCAGCAGTGTTCACAAGGTATGAAAACAAATTCTAGTTCACATACATACAGAACTGCACTTAGCAAGCAAACGAGAGCAGCTTAGACAAGAAGCAGCGAAGTTGACTCTAGGGAATCTACTTCCTCTTTGATGATTCTAATATGACAGCCTGCTCCCAAAGTACACGGTACTTGACACTGTATCAGAAGCACTTCCTTCTGTCATTCATGGGTCGTAGGTTGGCACAGAATCATAAGTGAAGGTGAGAAGAAACCAACCTATCCACAGGGGAGAGGAGATGCAGACCCTGGCTCTGTTCTGTGGCCAAATGGTCAGTTTCTGTTCCCTGCATGTCTGTAGCTGGCTTCAGCCTGCAAGAGAAGAGATGAGAATACTTTAGGATACTGTGGGCTGTTTTACCTCTGGCTGTGCCTACCTAAGCAAAATGAATTGGCTAATTGAAGCAATTACCTGACAATTTAAACCCAAACATTTCCGCAACAGGAAGCAAAAAGAATAATTTGGAGAGGTTTTTGTTTTTGTTTTTGCTTTTGCTTTGTTTTTAGTCAAGTCCTGCCACTTTCTCTGCATAGATTTAAAGTCCAGGATAAAGAAGTGAGCACTTCTATCCTTGGGGGCACCAGATGGGGGCTCAACTAGTTTTGCACGAAACTATAAACAAGTGAGTACATTGAGAGTAGAAGATCTGTCGTCAGAGTTTCTTATATTGCACCAAGTAGCAGAATCACCAATGTGGGTAGGGATGCACAGATCGCTGCCCCCAACCCTAGACCGATTCACTAGATCTGCCCTGGGGCCTGGGACTTTACATTTGCAACAAGCTGCAAATTGCTGTCCATGCTGGTCCCGGGCCCAGATTTTGAGAACGACTGTTCTCTCCTTTAGGAAATTTAAAACAATAAAAGACTTTTTGTGACATTCTCTCTTCCTGAGCACCCAAACGAGTAAGATTAGATTGTTACATAGTCGAATACTTTACTGAGCACCTGCCTTGTGATGCTATAGTACAGGGGTAAAAGACCAGCTTTGTCCTCAAGTGAAGAGAGAGACAAAAAGTACATCAAGTTGATGATGAGGCATTGTGAAAAGTGATGTCACAAAGTTAGTAACACACAACTCCATGTAGCTGGCGAACTGGAGAGACCCAGGCTTGGCGAGGTAACAACGGACTAAAAGTAAAAGTGTTACATTTACAAAACTTACTGACCTCACTGAGGCTCCGCCCTCCTCAGTACAAAGATCCTTGAATCATTTATACCACAAAGCTGTCCAATATTGCTCACTCAGCACATAGTGGGTTCAGTGTATGAATTAACTGACGTACGTGCTTAATAATACGTAGAGTGGCCCCCCCAATAGAAAGTGCACTGAGAGCTCATTTCAACTTGACACATAAATCAGAGCCAGAGGAGCTTTTAATAATCACAAATCGGGTTTGAATTTAGATTGGCAGATCTTGAAATGAAAAAAAAATAACTTAATGGTATTATCAACTCTTTGAGCCTGCTACTTCCTCATAATCAGTAATTTTTTCTCCTTACAGAAAATCAACTGTGTTTGATAAGTAGATACTTGCAGGATATGAAAGTAGATGATGTTTTTCCAGTTTCTTTTTCACAACACAGCTATAGGCAACAAGGTGCTTGTTCATGGTGACATTTTCCTTATGCAAATGTTTTGATGAAGTTCACTTTTGAAAAATTGCATTGACATTCATAGCTAACATTTGGTCTGGTGAAATGAAATAGGTCTTAATTTGTTTAGCCAAAAGAAAACCTCCAAAAGTAAAATTAAATAACTCTTTTGTGAATTTAAAATGAAATGGATTTGATGTTCCTTTAGGCAATATGACAACTTTATTTTTAACAATACCTTGCTGACTCAATTAAAATGAGATAAAAAATTACTTTTATAAGCAGTACTTTGGAAAGGCTTTTTCCTCTTTGGTTTCACAACTCTCATTTTAGATGTATTTCTTTTGTAATTTTCTTTTTTCCTTCAGTAAATGAATGAGACCAAAAAATAATATACTTCTTCATTTCAGGAAGTACAAATAATTCTTCTGTCCCTAGAATATATTTATACTAGAGAAATAAATAGGGACCGAAGCTAGAAAAGTTACACATAGACAAATCAAAAGACATGGAGATATAAAGACTAATTTTTTTTTCTAGGAATTTTTATGGAACCAATAATAAATTATTATCTCACTTTTAAATTACATGGCAACTATCCCTTTGATACACCTTACTTTGTAAAGCAGTCCTGTTCCAAAGTCTGTAAACTTGCTGCTTTGTACTTGGAATGACTTCCCCACAGAAAGATGCCGTAAATGGTGATCTAAGTAGATTGATTTACACAAACATATTTCATTCATAATATAATTTATGTATTGTACTGAAATATAAAGACAGACAGTAAGAACCTCTGTTTATCCAAATAAATTTTAAAACAGTGATTTTTATATGAGAAACTGAAACTTCATCAACATACTTGAGGACAATTTTAGAGTCAAGAAGGTATATGAAAATTTTTACGGATGACAGTAAAGTAGGGTCCTGGAATTGTTCACATGTTAGCACCTACAAACCTTTGTCCTTCATTTGTAACATAATGTCAAACCATAACAGATGTAGCTCTAAATATCTTTTATTCTTGTTAGTCATGGTCAGTGCTTAACACTGGCTTATAAGCAAACTAGAGAGAATAATAAAAAGTTCTTTTCACTGTTGTATTTTTAAAATAAAATTTGATAAGTGGTAAATTACCCACTGGTCCATGATCCACTGAAGTAGACATCTCACCAATTTTGTTAGCTAGTATGGTCCCAGGACTTAGCAGAGGCCCAAGCCAAGCCTATAATTGTTAAAAATAATTTTTTAATTAATAGGTAAGTGAAAGAATGAATGGATAGATGCATGAATAAAAAAAGTAGCTTACAGAATATAGAATTATAGAAGTGTTAAAAATGAATATCTGAAATTACACTAGTCTGTATAGCTGAAGGAAAAGAAAAATAGACAAAGATAGGTTCATATAAATGTATTTTCCAAAGGACAACAATTGCTAAGAAATTTACTTGGTGAAAACCTAGTAGTTAGCTGTGCTATAGTTGGATTGGCTGCATTTTTAAAAAATAAATGGGATCGTGACTGGGCGGCCTTAGGACAGATAAGTGGCAAAGAAGGACTTGTGCAAGTCCAGTAAGTGGCGCAGCAAGGATCAGCCGATAAAGGGTGTCTTCACAGATGCAGGCACAGGGGCAGTTGTTAGCACCATTGTAAAAAATTTGAAAATAAAAATCCTACAAGGAGAAGAAAGGCTGAGGGAGAGATGGAAGGAAGGCCAAGAAAGAAGAGGGGACGAGGGCAAAAATGAATTGAGATGTGTCACACACATATACTTGTTCCTCACATGGAATGGAATAATTATGTACTGTACAAATGTATTAATACAAAATAAAAGTTGAAAATCAACAAAATAAACTCAGTCTATATTTTAGTACTAAGATTCACCTACAAGTCTAAAAAACATCAGTGATAAAATATTTCTCCATAACAAGATCCTTTTCAGTCTTCATTCTAAAATATTCCTGCAGTTACTGTTAAGTTTAATTGGGTCCCAGATTTTAATGTCTTATCCTTTAATAAATCTTGCAGTGTAAGTGTGCGATGGGTCCTCAACTCAGGTGGTCTTGGCTGCACATATTTCAGAGTCAGTTCCTAAAGGGTGGGATTATCTAAGTGTATTTCAAGTACAGCTTGTGCCTCCAGATCCCAAAGTATGAGATATTTCTCTATTAAAATTGTAGATTTGAGATAGCAATGATAGCAGTGTGCCTCAAAAGTTGTAGAAACATGGGCTGGGGATATAGCTCAGTGGAATAAGCGCTTGCCTAGCAAGCGCAGGGTCCTGAGTTCGATCCCCAGTACCGCAAAAAAAAAAAAAAAAAAAAAAAAAAAAAAAAAAAAAAAAAAAGTTGTAGAAACAGATTTTGGATAGTAAGCTGCTTATGTGCAACATTTTATTTCATCCGGGCTCTGTGGAGGATCTTTGGAGGTATTTTAATACCAGTTAAATAGAATGAAAATATTTATGTTTAAGCATGCGTGTATTCTTTATGCTTTATGCCACTTTAATTTGCAAAAGCAAATTTCAAATCGAAGAATGTTCCTTTATTAACGAACAGCATATCATATATAAATGAATGTCCCTGCGTACAACTGGTCCCTTTATGTTAACATTTCAGATTTCATGATTATGAGTATCTGGAGCATCGCTACTTTCTTGTTTTTAAATAAAAGTGTGGCTAGGAATATCCACATTGATAAGAAGTCATTTCAGGTCTGTAGCTGGAGTCACAGAGTTTTGGCACAGGAGGGATCAGAGCAGAGTCTTAAATCTATTCTGGTTTGTAGCAATGGCTTTAAATGTATGCAATGTAAATTCTATGTCTGAAGATTCATCTCCAGAAGAATAATGCTAGTTACAATATTAGAGTATTTCAACACATGCTTTTGTGAATATTTCACTTATTCTTACAATAACCTATTAGGTAGTTTATCAGTCAGCATTCTGCTAGAGAAACAGATGTAACACAAGATACACAAATGCATAGGAAATTGTATGATTGGCTTACTGTAGTCATGTGCAGAGTTGGATGAGGAAGCGTGCAGAGGAGGCCTTCACATTGGGGATAGAAGGATTCAGTTTGAGGTCTGGTGCTCACTGCAGTGCCCCATGCAAGTCCATATTAGGAAGCTGATGGGTCTAAGACACAAGGCTGACCAACCTGTGATGGAAGCCGAAGAGTGTACCGGAAGGCTGAAGGATCCACTCCAGAAGCCACAGAAGCTGCACTGGAAGCCAGGAGACGATCTCCAAACTGAAGGCCAAGACTGGAGCTCCTCTAGAGAGCAGAAGCTGATCCAGCCTTCCTCATTTCCCATTTATACCATCCCGAAAATGAGCTGCCCTAAAGTAGGTTTTCTACACCTTAGGTTGTAGAACTGCTGTGCTAATGTAGTGACACAATCAATCAACCATTACAAGCAGATTTCAGAACAGGTCCTATATTACCTATGAATGAATTAAGACCTAAGTAATTTAGGGAACTTACTCAAAATAATAAAGTTTTAAGATGGAACATGGAGATTTGAATCAATCAGTCACCTTCCCACAAAGCCTGTCTGCCAGCCACCAACCTAAACAGATTCCTAACAAAATGTGGCTGGATTTTATTTGTCCCAAAAAGGAGTATAGATAAAGAGGAGAACATATATGCATTTTTCTTTGTGATCAATTGTGTACATGTACATACTATGTAAGTGTGCATTCATTACCTTCATATGACATTCTGAAAAATCACTTGACTATTATTAAATATATAGAGTAGATAGTAGAAGTTTTAGCCTGCAATTACTGGAAAGTAGAATGTGATGCAAGAATTTATTTAAAATATATTTGTTGGGGGTTGTGATTCTAGGGAACATACAAGACAGACGAAAAGACCCGGGGAAGGATGGAGAGCCAGTCTGGATGTGTAGTCAGGTTGGCCACTGTTGTAGCAGAATGAGCATTTCATTAAGAAAGAGAATTTGAGAGTTGAATGCCATACATATCAAAATCCTAAAACACACCTGGAGCATTTCTCAATTCATCAAAATTTGTCTCATTGTGTTTAATCTCTTGCATATCTAGATTTTAGTTCACACTGAAACTTCGAACACGATGTCCTGAATTGATCAGTGAGTGGCTGGAGAGGGACAGACGGAAGTGCTGTCAGGTTGCACCCATGTCAGCGAGCTGGAGTCCACTTACAACTAGACAACCCACTGATGCCAGGACAGGTAGGCCAGAGAGTCTGAAGCAGTGAATGAAAAGTGTGATGTACCAAGTACCATGTTTTAATTATTCTAAATAAGCAACTTTCTACTTTTGCTGCCTTTCTGCCTTTGCTGCCTTTTTGTTGCTGGGACAAAATACGCAACACCCAGAGGCTAAAGAGCACAAGTTTATTTCAGCTCACACAGAGTGAGGTTCAGCCCACAGCCGCTGGCTTCGAGGTGGTCTGGCAGGGAAGAAGGGCGTTAAGGAGGAGGGACAGTCAGTGGCAGAAAAAGTAGGAGGCAGCAAGCAGAAAACCTCTCCTTCCTTTTTATCCCATCCAAGCTACACTGTCCTTAGGTGGTGCCACCCATGCCCAGGCTGGGCCTACCCATTATCACACCCAGATCTACGCTGAGTCAATTAGCAGACTAACGTAGGCGTCACCTCTGTAATCCATATTCACAAAAGCTTAACCCATGTGCACACACCCTGGAACCAGCCGCTTCTGCAAGCCCCACCTGAAGTCCATGAGAACACAGAGACACAAGCCATAACACTCTTCTGGGAAGACTTCAGGGTCCTATCTATCACATTAATCATGAGATCTTCTAAAAGAAGATTTTCCAGATTTAATCATTTGTTCACTCTTTAAGTATTCAGTGATATTTACTGTGTTTTGGGTTTTATACTGGAAGCCAAGGTGGAAATATCAATATGATACAGATTTGATACAGATCTCTGCTGTCACATAAATCATTGTGCCTTTAACAGTACTGGCACATAAGGCTATTTTTTAAGGAACTAAAAGGGCTTTCTAATCTCATGAGATTATTAATTCCAGGAGTAGTAAAATGCTATGGAAATCTAAAGTGATGAGAGTGATGTCTTACTAATTGAGCCATGCGACCACCCTTGTAAGAAGTCTCTTACCCATCAGCTATAACGGTCTATTTCTGACCTGGGAGTAGAGACTGTTTATTAACTGCATACTGCCTAGGGATTGGGAGGCTGAAATTTAGACAGATTTGTGTACTTATGCATAAGGTGCCCTGGAGGCACAGGAGAACATTTTGAGGAGCCACAAAGCAGGATCATTACCACCAGCAGCGGCCACTCCTCTGCTCACTGGCAGTCTTTCCTGGAAGAAGGTGGAAGATGCCCTGTCTCACTGCCAGCACTCTTTCTTTGAGTACCCGAGTGGCCAAGCAAGCACCAGCTGACTGTACCCAATGTGCAGCTTTCAGGAGCCAATTCATTCCTGGGCTTCCACATGAGCACTCGGGTAGGAAACACATTGATTCTTTAAAATCTTTCATGCAAAGTTAGCTGCATTCTGTTGGTTACAAGGAAAATGCCATGTCAGGGACATATTTATATGGCAATAAATTTTTAATGCCTTAGAAACCAGCTGAATACAAATAAAATCAGAATAAAATTATCCAGAAGACAACGTTTGGAGAGCAGATAAGTTTTCCTACCCTACTGGTGGTTTCCATCATTCCGGATCCACCTTCCGGCCTCACTGACAATGAAGACCATGGTAACGTCATGCTTATTACCCTTGAATTAGCTGATGTATGGGGCGCTGTCACTGTTCCTTAGTGTTCCCATTAAGCTCTCAGGGCAGTGACCAGAGCTTGCCGGGTGCTTTAAGAGGAGGCACTTTCAAGTGGTTTTCTCAGCTTCATCCCTGGGGAGTGGAAGGCCTTTGAGTAACTGCCAAGAGGGTAGATGCTCCAGGCTGGAGGCGGAGGGCTAGACAGGTAAAGTGACTTGCCCTAGTGACTGAGCACAAAGTCTTCCAGTAGAAACCCATACCTCCTCCCCAGACAGGATTCCCTGGTTCAAAATGAGGAATTTTCCTGAAAGAGATCTGCAGACCAGGTGCACCTCTCTTCCAACAACAGAATTAAAGGAGAAGCTACTTGGGGGTGAGGACCCGGAGCAACGCGCGAAGCACGGGCTTTGGAGGCAGATGTGAGTCCTGTGTGAGGGGGTGGATGGATGTGCAGGGCAGTGCTGGGGGCGGTGCGGTTCGGGTGCCTCTGTGCCAGCAGGGGGAGAAAGGTAAAAATGCCAAGGTTGGCAGGCAAGGCTGGACTTGGCGGCCCTGGGTGGGGCATTGTGGGCTCTGGGGCTGCAGCCACTGGGATGAAGACTGTTAAGGTGCCATAGGAGATAATGCGGTCAGAAATCCCCTGACTTGGGTGGGTGGTGCAGAAGTTACAGGAAGAGAACTACCAGCTTAAGTGGAAAACCATGAAGCCTCAAATCAGTCACTCATCCCCTTTAGCGTGGCTCCTCATCATTTGCACACACGCAATATATATAATGCTTCACGTTACCTCTTTAACTCCCTCCTCAATATAATGGATCTAAAAATCTGTGGAGAAATAATTGGAAACCTATCTCGGAAGCACATTGTTCGTAGAGTGACATTTCTGATAGTCTAATCTTCACATTAGCCTCGGGACCTTACACAAACCATGCTAACCTTGCGGTGCCTCAGTTTCCCCACCTGCCCTACAAAAACAAAGTGCAGTCTCTGCACAGGGGCGCAGGGCAGGTCGGACTGACTGCGGTACGTGGGGAACTCTCCAAAGCTGCGAGCGCTCTGCCAGCGGCAGGAAGGCACCGCGGAGTTCTCGATGTGTGGGGGAAGACTCGAGCTCTAAAATTAGTTCAGCTTTCAGCAGCCGGCCGGGAGCGTCCCCCACCCCCACCCCGCCCGCTCGCCGCGAATCCCCGCGCCCCTCCCGCCGCCTCGGCCGCGCCGCGCCCGCTCGGAGATCGCCAGTCATCCCGACGCACGCGGACGCCTCTCCCGCGCCCCACCGCTCGAGGTTTGGGAGGAGGAGACCGCGGGAAGCAGCGAGGGGGGGAAGGGGCTCGGCCGTGCGTCGGCGTCCTCGGCGATGGGGAACTCGCAGCAGCTCCGCGGCGAGCAGTAGCTGCGCAGCTGCAGCGCGGGGCGGACTCGGAGCCCGCGCTCCTCGGGCAGGCTGCGCTAATCCGGGCTGCGGACCGGGATCCCGCTCTGGTCCCCGTCCCCGCCGCCGGCGCCCTCCTCGGCCTGCAGCCCGCGGCTGTGGCGGCGTGCGGAGCAGAGCGGAGCGGAGCGCCTCGCTCCCTTCCCCAGGCCCGGAGCGCGCGGGCACTGCGGCGGCTGCGGTCGGCGGCCCCAGCGAGAGAGCCGAGGAGACAGAGAAGCGCCGGGGAGCGGCGGATCGCGGGCGAAGCACGGGTGCGTGCGTACTTGGAACGGTGCGCGGCCGGAGCGCGCCTCTCGGAGCGTGGGCAGCGGCCGCGTGCGGAGGGCTGCGCGGCGGGCCGGGGAGGGAGCCGCGGCGCGCGGGGGAAACTTTCCAGCGCGTGAAGGGAGGCTGAGCCCGCGGCGCGAGCCGGCAGAGGGCACAGAGAGTTGGTGGAGCTGGACGGGAAGCTTTCGGGAGACAGGCAGAGGGCGGCGGGTCTGCACCCATCCTCAGCCTCCTCCCCGCGCCGGCGCCGGCCGCAGGTGGCCCAGAAACCAGGGGTGCCAGATAGTCCGCGGGTTCGTGCCCCATGCCCGACGCAGGCTTGCGGGGATCGCGGCAGGGAGCGGTGCTCGAGCGCAGCGGCCCTGGCTTGGGGCAGGCAGCCTTTTCGGAGTGGCCGCGTAGCGAGACTCTTGCGGCTCTCCCGGCAGAAGCGCAGGCGGGCTGCGTTAGGAGAGCACGATTTTTGGCGGGCGGGGAGTGGCTGCCGGTCTGTGGAAAAGAATGGCAGGGGTCTGGGTCTGACTGTCGGGGTGCGGCCGACCTTCGTGTAGGCGGGATGGGACCGGAAGGGGCCGCAGCCAGGCGCTCGGCCCCTTCCCGCAGGGTCGGCGCGCACTCCAGCGGGGCCGGACCCGGGCTGAGGGACGCGGTCAGAGCCGGAGCCTGAGCCGGAGCCGGCGAGCCTGCCGCGCGGCGCGGGCGGAGTGAGCGGAGTCGGCCAGTGGGGGTCGCTGAGCTAAAGTGCATCGGCCGGGGCTGGCGCGCGGCGGCGAGCCTGGTATTTTTAGCTATGCTGTTTTCTGCATTCACCCTCCTCTCTTGCTGACTTTTGTCTTGTGTGTTTTCCGATACGGCTAGGCACTGGGCACTGGGCACAGCCAGACTGCGCGGAAAGCAACCTGAATTTACTTTTCGCCACCCGACTCTGGTGGGCGGGGTTGCGCTCTGGGCAAAGATGCGGGGGTGGCGGGAGTTTGCAGCGGCAAGACCGCGCGGGTCGGTGGTGCGCGCGTGCGCGTGCGTGTGTGCGCGTTGGAGGGGGCGTCCTGAGGCTGGAGCTCCCAGCGCTGACGGGGGTAGACCGAGCAGCCGCGGGAGAGTGTCCCTGCCTCGCGGAGGAGAGCCAGAGGGACTGCAGCCCTCAGCTAGATGGCCCTGGGGACTAGGAGCGGAGAGGCGCCTGCCTCCGCTGAGTGAGCGCTGGCCCCGGCTGCAGTGCCCAGCTCGCGGCCGCTGGCTCCCGGGCCTCGGCCCGCTCTCGCCGCCTCCCCCGAGCGGACTGGGTTCTGCTTCTTGTTTCCGGGGACCTGCGGCAGCCGCGGGTGCGGGGAAGGGCTCGGGACAGCGCTGAAGACCGAGGAATCCCTCTCCTCCTCCACCCGCTCGCGAGCTCTCGCGTGCTCTCCCAAGTTGGATCCCATTTCCACGTACAAGTGTCCTGCAAACCCGCGCTAACCTCCGCGCTCGCACGGTCCCGCCGGTGGGGGAGGGCGCGCGGGGGGTAGAGCGAGCTGTCTGGGCCGCGCGAGGCTATGAACGACGTTCCCACCCCAGCTTGACCGGCTTGAGTTCCTATTTGTTGGGTCTTGATGCTTAAAAGATAGCTGCATAAGCAAATAAATCATATGCTTCTTGAACACTTGTGTTCAGCTGCTTGTCTCCCCCTCGCCTCGGACTCATTGATTCTCGGCCCGCAAGCCTGTCTTTTCAGAGGCGAGTCGCGGTGGGGAGAGGAAGGGGGTGGGGAGCTGGCCGACCCGTTCATCACGGTGGATTTGTGCTCCTGGCTTTGTTGCCAGGATTAGATTCTCGGATTGCACCGACCAAGTTAAAGGCAGACAGAATGAGCCAGAAAGACTGAAGATAACGCTGCCAGGATTGAGGCAGCAAAATCAGGTGGTGGGAAGGGCAAGCCCGCCATCTAGGAATTTGGAACGGAGATGCCCACTCCTCAGCATGGATCAAAGGAACGCCCGATCCATCTCCGCAGGCGGCACTGAACTTCGCCTCCTGTTACCGAATGCTTGAGTGATGTTCCAGTGTGACACAAAGATCTGAATCTAGTAAGGTTGGAAAGAGAGGGAAACGCAGAGAGAAAGGAGGGAGGAGAGGCTGAGGGCCGGGGATTCTGCAGAAGCCTCGGGGTCGCACGGAACCGATTGCGTCCGCTTTTTCTTTTCTTTTCCTTTTTCCTAAATTGGTGCAGCTGAACAGTAGAAGAATAAAGAACAGCCAGGAAAGCCGGGGCAGAAGAGACAAAGACGAGAGGCGTAACTCCAGCTATTTGGTGTGCTTCTCATCTAATACGGGTGGGTTGCTGGAAGGCCTTTTTTTAAAAAAAACAACATTTTTCAAGGAGGAGAATTGTCTCTGAAATAAACCAATCCTGATATTCGATCGTGAACCCTTGCTGTGGGTGTTCTGGAGTGTGGGCAGTAAGTGATACAGAGCCAGTTTCTATGCACAATGCACGGGGCTGAGAAAGTTCCCAGCACTGTCCAGTTTTAACGTCTTCATATCTGAGCTGTGCAGAGGACCCCACATGACAGACAGCTGGCTCCGAGAGCAGAAACTGGGTGCTGCTGGGCCAACTCCAGGGCTTGTCGCTGCAGGAACTTCACAGCCAGTGTTTGTTGATCAGTGACTGTCTGTCAAACCCTCTTCTTTCCTTTTCTCTTCTCTCCCTCTCCCTCCCTCTCCTTGTTTTTACTTGGTTCCTGGCAGAATCATTTTAGAGTTTTGGTTTTTTTTAGTAATCAGGACGCAGTCTGCCTGTTAACTGGCAATTTCAGTTGTGCTGATCTTCTAAATAATGAAATGAGTTGCAATAAACGGAGTGGGTGCCTACTGATCTGTATGTGGTAGGGTTACAATGCTGGCCTACAGCTTTTTGCAAAGCAGAGGCTCTTCAGGCTGCTCATGGGAGAACATTTCGTTGCCTCAGATGGTGTTACCTTCAGCCTGCCTTCTTCACATGGTGCAGAATGACCGTCTTTAATCTCACTGATGAGTGATGTCCAATAGAAAGAAGTAGGCGATTACCGGTGGGGAGAGGATATTCACTTAGCAGCAGCCATTCTGAGGCGCGCTCTTCATGCTGGTTGTACGGTTACATTACATTAAGAGTTCAGTATGCAGAAAGCCCGTTGTGGTGTTCGTTTCTATTTGGGAGGATGTGTGTGGTGTTCCTCTGTACCCATTATCTGTCCGGCTGAGGCTGGCTTTTCCTTTGAGGTCAAGCAGGCAAAGAACAGTCCTGGAGACTTTGGCTTCTCCAATCATAAATCATTCCCAGGCTGGTCACTTTGCAAGGACACTGAGTGGGAACCATCTGATGGGACCAGGTGGACCAGTCCATTGACACTGATTTCCTTTGATTGCTGCAGAAGAGTGCTGATTCAGTGTTTTTACTAACTGTGGCAAAGAACAGAGATGGAATAAATATTTAAAGAAAAAGAACCTGACAGATCTAGAAGGAAGGATTGTGTTCCTTCCAGAACAGAGGACCTCCGATTTCCAGAGCCATGTGGAGCCTTCGACATACTTAGAGAAGGGTGCCTTGTGCGCTTGCTTTGCTAATTGGTAAACTTTTCGCCTGCTCTTTTGATCTCTAATTGTTGAATATGTCATTATCGCCATCTTTCTACCCAGTCGTGAGGGCTGCGTGTATACTTTTTAGCCTGACCTCTTGAGAATCACTGCAGTGTGACAATTTCCCCTATGAACACTCTTAATGTAAATAACCTTTTTGTGTTTCAGTCAATTTGATTTCATATGCTTTTCAGATTTATTGACTTTTCTGATTATCTTCTCATTTATTAAACTCCCCCCCCCCACATCATTGCTTCCTTTTCCTCACATCCCTTTCCAAGAATAATCTTAGGAAAGTTTGCCCTTTCTTCCTAAAAATGTCTGTTTAATGCCACAGATTGCGTTTATTTAGAACATATTTGATACTTCACTAGTGACTTCAAGCCAGTTTGTGGTCCACCAAAAAGGCTATCAGTTACGCGTAACAGCGATGAATGAGCCACTTTAATCATCTACATTGAAATGGCCCTCCCAGACTACTTTTGATTTTAGTGTATTTTAAAGATTTTCTTTTTAATCTACTAAGTGGAAAAGATGAAAATTTGGGAATGGATTTACTGACATTATAATGGTCAGAGAAAGGAGAGAACAGATTTCTGAAAGTAATAATTGAACGTTCCATATAACCCCTCTGCTACTTTATTCTCTGGGCTGGTACAAGTGGATATGGAGACCCGGGGGAGATTTAAGTTAGGCTGAGGGATGGTCCTTTCAGACCATGCTTCCTGAGGCCATTTCCTTGCCTGTGCAGATAAAAGCTGCGAGGAACCTGAGATGGGTCTCTGAGCAGACTTGAGCACTGCACCTTGCTGAGCATTCATGTCTTAAATTTACCTTTTTTGATTTTTATTTTGCAAAGATGCATGAAATTTAAGATCATTTGTCTTCTTAACAGAAACTTCATTGCTTTTTCTGTTGTATTTTTCTTTGCTTCTTTTACTTTTTTAAAAATTCACCTCTTTTAAACTTCTTTTTAGCAATATTTACTAAAACCAAGCCTCACAAGACAAGAGGAAGGATTCAAGGAATAGCAAAATAGATTCTTTACTGCCCTGTTGGAAAGATAGGAGGTGTGTACGTGTGCCGCCCAGGGCTCAGCGCCTTGAAGTATGTATTAATTGACAGAATAATGTCCCTAAACCAAGACTTGGAGTAGGAGGGAGAGATGAACAAGAGCTGGAGCAAAATTTCAGGAAGACTGTAAAGTAAACACGGTTGGATTTAGTAATTCTTCGCGAAGCCCAAGCTTATGCAAATCACTACAGAATTAATTGCTTCCCTTCTTTAGGGGAAAGGCGGGGCTGCTTTTTGGGAGAACATACTCATGGAACAGGCTAAGTAAGTTGTTTAGAATGTTATTCAACATTTTGTGATGACTCTAGAATTCACCCAGGTCCTTTTTCCATTATCGCATAGGAATTCCCCACTCTTACGTTAAAAAAGGGCTCATAGGCTGACTTTATAGATTGATTTATTTCCTCTGGTACTGGGGATTGAACACAAGACTTTCACCCACGGCTGTATCCCCAACCCTTATCTTTTTCTTTTTTTTTTTTTCTCTCTGTGTGACAAGGTCTTGCTGAGACTAAGTTGCCAAGACTAGGCTTGAACTTTTGATACTCCTGCCTCAGCTTCCCAGAGTGCTGGGATTGCAGGAATGTGCCACCATGCCCAGCTCATTACAGTCTTCTAATGTGTCTGGCAGCTTTGTGTGTGGGCAAATGGCATATTTTCAGTCCCTAGCTTCCTGTGTTTGAATTACTCATCTCAGAGTTAACTTTGACATAGACAAGGTGCTCTATCCTGTGGAATTCAGGATTTGGATTTGTTGTTTGCTTTTTAAAGTTACAAAAAATAAAATGAATGATGTGCCACGTCATGTCAGCCTTCAGCATGTGAGTGAAAGACTGGGAAGTTTACCTTGGATCTTCACCGTGACTTGTTGACACTTCTACTTTGTAGAGCAGATGCAATGGTATTTCTGCCCTTCTTTCTTTCAAATACGAAAGGTTAACTGAAAATTTTATGAAATTTCCAGATTGCAACTAAATTAAATTTCAAATGATCTGAAAAAAATTATAGCATTTTTAGTACTATGGAAGGTTAAAAAGTAAGCACTCTGGAGCAGTTGTTTTATATTTTGAAATAAACCCTTAAACTATTAATACTGCTAAATACCACTGAACATCACTTAACACTTTAAACATCAGAAAACATGTGAGATGATGTGGATTAATTCAGTTAAAAATGTACTTAATGACAGTGTAAATGTCAGGGTTTTTTTCTATCACATAAAGTGTATGTGTGCGCGTGTGCCTATGCGTGTGTGTTGTGTGTGTGTGTGTGTGTTTTGAGGCAGAATGAAGCTATATCTTGGTAGGAAAAGTGGTTTGGTGTTCTGGAAACCTAGAGCATCTCTTAGGCAGGGCATTTTTGTTGATCCTTTCAGAGTCTAAGTATGTGATTAATATTTTGGACATCTGAAGTCTATTTTTAACTGTGGTCTGAAATTGTCTGCTTGGCTGTAAGTGGTGGCTAAATGACGGCAGCTGTCATGGATAAGTTGAGGAGTGACTTGAGTGATTCCTGTGGCATGGTCTTACGCCAGGCAGAATTTTGTAGTCCTAGTTTCAGCAGATTAGCCTTGCTGTGTAGAACCTCACTGCAAAGAAATGTACATATAAAAATGGGTAAGTGTAGATGACTTTAACATTGCTGGTGTTACGGGTAGGATGGAGTGTGACTTTCCCACAGTTGAAAACAGTGTTTCCTTGATAACAGTTTCAATCAGATGTATCAAAATTCAGAAGTGTCTGATAATCTCCCTTGAGAGTTTGGTACCTATCTGATAGGACTGCAAAGACATTTCAGAATGTCAATTAAATGGAAAAATATGCCTGGAATTGAGTATAATTAAGAAATGTTGAAGTCTGGTGTCTACATATTCAGACACTGTATAAGATGGTTTAATTAGTGAACAAAGATTGGGATTTATTGACAGAAGGCCTCTTTCTCTGGCATGTTTCACTCATTAAGAGCTCATAATGTCTTGGATCTTTTTAGCTGTTGGAATTTGATCATTTGCCATTTTGTGCTCCTTGACTTCAGCAATGTGTCCTTTTTTTTTTTTTAAACTTTGCTACTGATTAGTATGGCTTTACTTCTCTCACTGACGGGTATTCCTGACATTGGAGAACATCACCCAACCTTTAGGCAAACTTAGTTCCTCTAAGACACAGATATTAGAAAGGAGTACTGTTGTAGAATGTTTGTTCTAGCAGTTTACAAATAACCTGTGAGAGTAATTTCACCTTTGTAGCTACTAGCTCTATATTATATTTATCTGTAGGAAGAACTGACCTTTAGCTGCACATTTCTCTGTGTCATTTCAGTTTATGGTTAATGCTTTAGTGATACAGACCCTTTTTATTTCTTGTTTTTGGCATGAAAAGCTTTCAACTCATAAGAGTTTAGAAAATTCTTTTCTTGTTTAATATATATATGTATATGTGTATATATATATATACACATATATCTTAACAAACTTATTTAAATATTATATTTCTTTTAAAAGTTTATTTGAAATTGAATGCTTGGCAGTAATGCAGCTAGTATAGAGATAACTTGGGAGTGCAGAAATGAAGAAAAGGGAACTATGGCTCACCAAATCTTTAAGGATTTGTCGCTGCCTTTCTACAGTTTTAAGTTGTGGCTGCCTTTTATACTGGTATAAATTTGACAGCTAGTTTTGTAAGATGTGTTAATTCCTCGTCTTCATAAGTATGTTCTCTAGGAGCCGTTTAAAGTAATCTAGCATTCCATCTGTCCAGTAGACATAGCAGATCATTCACAGTCTAGTTGAACTAAGTACACATTACATTGTTAGTCTTTCTATGGCATGTGCTCATTCCTCATTTCTGTGTTACTGTTAGCAAGTGTGTATTAATAGTGCTCTTATTACCTTGGACTAATTTTTATGTGGTACATATTAACAAATGCAGCATCTGACCCTCACTATTAAGTGAGCTTTCTTTGCTGGAAGGTATTTACCTACATAGGCTTATAATACATGCATAAACCTACTCAGTAGGGCGATGAATTAAGTGACATCATCTACTTGGAAGACCTAGTATTTACAATGGGACGATAGTATTTTACATTTGTAGTCAGGCAAGGACGATGAGGAAATTGGGCAATCTAGGCAACTGAACTGGAAATGTAAGGTGATAACACAATACCAGATCAATATTTTAGTTCTCTTTGAATTATCCGATAATTCGATAATCTTGTTTTACTTTGAAAGTGTAGGTTTTTTATGTGCTATTACTTACATTAAATACTTTATTCCCCAGTTGTATTCAGTAGTGCGCAAATTCTGTTCAATTTACCCCCCATATATTTTGCTAGTGAAGATTAATATCATATTATACCTGCTCTCCAAATGAGAGTGGGAAATGCAGGTATTGTATGAGACTTGCCATTTTCATACAACTCATCAGTGCCTATTATAATAATCAAAATGAAGAAGCCCAGATTGCACTCATACAATAGATATGGTTTTAAATTTTGAGTGTAAATCACATTTTTTCAAGCAAACCACATTTTAAGTGGGTTCAATTAAAGAAAACTCATTACTTATTTACATAGAACCTGCAGCAAATTCTTTTATGAAGTAAAGAATATCTTGTCTCTTGTTTCAAGCTTAGATTTTTGTATATCACATTTCTTAAAGAGAGACAAAAGTGTGCGTGTATATACATATGAAATATATTTTCCCTCAAATATATGTAGAAAGCATTTTAGCTCGTCATGTTGTGAAAGATGTGCCAGATCCGGAAGGACAAATACCACATGTCCGCCTAATATGTGGAGTCTAAAATGGCAACAAAGGAATGGCAAGGAGACTATTATTAGACAAGAAGAAGGGAGGAAGGGAGTGGAGGTGGATGTAAGGTGGTTATAAGGGCATAAATGTGATTAACTTATGTTATATGCTTGGAACCCCCAGATGTGACAGAATGAGGGCGGGCGAGGGGGGACGAGGGGGGACGCGAGTGATGTGTGCTCTGCGTATGCACAGATCTGCCAGAACGAAACCCGCTGGTCAGTAGCACCAATATGCACTGACGCAAAGTGTAGAGGAGAAAACTCTTTTGACCTCTGTCTTGTTACTGCTATGAGGATGGGAAGCTAAAGAGATGACGGGACTGAGGTAACAGAAGATAGAAATGTCCCCTTCAAATGCGGAGGTGCTGAGGGATGTTAAAATCTAAGAACTTGTGACTAGCAGGGCCGGGCCAGGCTAACTCAGCAACACATCTCTGACAATATTAGCTGTTTTGTGAAGATACTAAATGAGGATCACCCTTGTTGCCTGTCTCTGGTGCATCCAGAAATGCCCTCATTGCTCAGGCCTGCTTATGTCACGCAGTCCTTTCTATCAGGGTTACTCTTTGGTCTCTTCACCTCTCTGCCCTCTTCCTAGCTCCTGCAGTCTCCCACTGGAGCCCTATGGTGTCCCAAAGTCGTTCTTCAACCTTTCCTCCTACGTGGTGTTCTTCTTTCTCATCTCTCATGCTCCCACAATATTTTGCACTAGGTGAATATGCCTTACCCAAAATACTTCAGTCAGAAGCATTTCAGGTTTCTGATTTTTTACTTTTTAATTTTGTGTACGAAAGAGAGCCTGGTATGAAGTTTTTCACTTGTGGTGTCATGTCAGCACTCAAAAATTTTGCATTTTGGAGCATTTTAGATTTTGAACTTTTGGATTCAGGGTGCATCACTATTATGGCATCATTACTCTGTGCCTTACAATGAAGTTATTATTCCCAGGGGCATGACGTATTATTTTTGGTCCCCAACTCTTACTAGTATTTGATCCTGCCTGTGTGTAATCTTTAAAATTGAATGACTTTTTTTATTCAACTTGGACAGTGATTATTGCCTTTCATAATAGAACATGTATGACCAAATATTGGAAACTATTCCTTTGTAGTTTATGACCACACTCTAATTCTGGATGGAATACCTTATAATCAAAGGCAGCACTTTCTAATGGAAGAAAAGATCCTGCGGCTGTATGCACTCAGTTTTTGACCGGCTGATCTGTCAAAGCTGTGTTCCCTTCTGCCAGTGGCCAGCTAGTATGGTGAAGACGCCAAGGAGACGTGTTCATCATGTCCACATACCTAGTGCTTTTCCAAAGGCAGCCCTTTTTCCCATGGAAGTTTTGACAGAGGAGTTGGTACTTGTTAGCGGTTATCATAGATTGGGAGGTCCACAGTCGAAGCTATATAGACAAGGGCATGGGTGTATATCTCAGTGCTGATTTCATTATGTGTAGAAAACATAGAAGAGCAAAAATGTTATGGCTGCAAGGGTCCTTGGAAACTTTCTAATTTATATTCAAAAATCAAGTGATCTGTAAAGACTCATAATGGATTGAGATTTTCCTGTGTATATGGAGAGCTTTCCAGGAGTGCTGCCTACCTGGTTCTGACCATTGCCTATAAGAAAACTGTGTGTTAAGGGTTGGATGTGCAGTATCTATAATATGGTACAGCTTGTAAGTATATAAATGAATATGAACTTATCTGGCAGTTACTAATAGAATAAATTAGGAGGAAGGTCTTTGAAAAATCCCCATCTCTTTCTTTTTCTAATTCTGCTGCACTCTATGCATTATTTTAGGGCCAGGCTGGAAAATTAATATGTAAACAGGCGTGTGTCTTGGGAATATTGTATTACACAAAATGTTCAATAACTATTTTTTGATTGAGTGGAAATTGGAAAAGGCTATGTCTGTCTTTTAGACACTTTGTCATTCTGTGAGCTTAACAAACAAAATCTCATTAATGCCAAATCCACAGAAGCGTGAGAAAAATGTAATGCCCTTAATTTCTTATTAAGCAATTTGTGTTTATTGAAAATTAGTTTAAAGATACGCTGAACATAATTCATAATATTGGATTTGAGTAGGTCTAGATCTCTGAGACTTTTCCTATACTTAGAATGTTTTCACAGTTCAGTGTTAAAATGATAGGTGGAAAGAGGAATATCTCATTTCTGCAAGGATTTGCTGAAATGAAAAGATGATGAGTTAGATATTGAAGATCCATTGTTCATGCTCCTGTGCCTTTTAGGTTTGTATGAACGTTTCAGGGCTTTATTTCTGCGGCGTACTTAGGACGCGTCTGTAAGCAGATGAGAGAGCGAGGGCAGTAGGGGCTGGTGGAGGCAAATGCAAAGCCCATTTTTTCCCTATTAACTCATGAGACCTGGTGGTAGCAGCAGGCATTACTACACATTTAACTGTGTGCTGGGTAAGGCTGGCACAGCTCCAGCATCACAATGGAGAAGGAATTATTCTAATCAGCTGGGATGCGCTGCATATATTGATTAGAGTTGGACTTTGGTGTGCAAAGAATCCTTATAAATAATTATAAATAATTGCAAGTAATTAAAAGACAGGGAGTTTGTTCACATTTCTTTAGATGAAAGGGCAGTTTGATTCTTTGCTTCCATGCGGATTTCTGGACAGGCAGGAGCAGTCTGTGAGTGCCAAGTCTGAAAGATATGATCAGTGTCACCACTTAACTGAAAGAGAATACATGGGCAGGTTGTGTAGATGCCTCAGTGGTGACCGAGTTCCAGCAGTTTCTTCAGGGTGGCTCTACGGATGGATGTTGCTTCCTTTGTTTGAAACTAAAGGCTTTGTATTCTTTTCCTTGGCCTCACTGTAACTTTTTGTTGTTATTAATATCTCCAGTGAGAACTGAGGCAGGACCTGAGTGCAGCAATGGAAACTGATGAGATTATGCAAGTACCCCTGTGTACCAGAGTATTCTAACCCTGCTTCTCTCCTTCATCCACCTGGGAAGGCCTTGCAGTGCTGGATGTGAGAGAAAATGCATCATCTAAAAAATGATAGCCCTAAATCACCATCAAATGGTATTTCTTGCCTGAGTTCTGCTTTGCCTAGAGAGTTGGTGCCTCAAAATAGATGTTCAAGAATATCTGGTAAATGGATGCATGAATGAGATAGTACATAGGTTTTGGATGCTGGACTGCATTAACATCTCCAAAAGAAATTACAGGTGGTTCCTGGTGGAATTCCAAGTGTCGTTCTCTGAGATCCTGAATAACAATTAGAAGAGAAAGAGAGAAAAGGAACAAGTGGGCATAATACTGCACCAGGCTCCCTGCATATCTGCATGTGTTCTTGCATCATCTATGTTCTATAATATCCTGTGTTAACCTAAAGGTTCTCCATGTATATCCTCAAAGTCATTTTTGGGATCTCCGAGTTGGAGAAGGCAGCATTCTGGTTTGAGGTACCATGGTTACTTTGAAATCAGAAAGATCTCTCTTTTGAGACTTTCTAGCTTTCCTTTAGTTCAAAGTATTTAGCACGCCACGGCTACTTGCTTTTGGGTATCGTGTTCTAAGCACCAAAGATTTTCTCCAGCTTCTGTTGCGTCCAGGTCACAAGGAGCAAATGAGAGACTGGAGAAGGTCAGGGTGCAGCTCCTTCTCTTGAACACTTCTTCCCTTTCAGCCTGTCTGACAACACAAAAGGAAGAGGAAAAGTTAACCAGCTTCAATACATGTGGGTTTTTGCACCCTACGTGACTTGCCACTTGCTAGAACTGACATTAGAATTGTTCTGGAATCATGACGTGTTATTCCTGGGTGTGAACTAGTAGATTCTGAGTGACTGTCATGCGTTTCTCCACAGCTGTTTTTACATAGGAGAGGCTGAATCAAGAAGTTGGAAAGCTACTATTTTCTGCCTTTGACTTCTCAGCTGAATGTGAATAAAAAAGATGAAAGATAAAATGTAGCAAATTGCATTAGCTTGATTAGGGGTCTTATTTGCATAAAGGAGTCTTTGCATCACAATTACCCTCTGGCTGTGGACCCTGCTTTTCCTGCCTTTCCTATTATCTGGTCCAAGGTCGTTACTAAAAGGCTTCCTGTTTCACGGAAGAGGACTCACTGAAATATTAATTTCATTGCCTGTAGTAGATTCCATAATATCTGGTGAATAACTTGAGTTGCCATCAAAATCATGAAGGCAGGAGAGTTATTTTTTTACCCGTTTGGAAAGGTGGTGCAAGAATTTGAGTAATAGGCAGCTAAAGCTCCTTTACCTTTTGCTTGTCTAAATGACAGAGGTGGACAAATACCTTTATGTTCTTTGCTAATTTCTGCAGCAAAACCACCTTCACTGGGTAAGTTGCCCATTCATAACATCGTGGAGATTTCACTCCTGCTTTTTATTTTCCTTTAATTGCCCCATGCCTAGGTCTGATTCAAGTTTCAGACTTAGGCACGGGGCAGTGAACACTTGGATATAGTTTGCTCTTCTTTTAAGAATATAGGTGGAGTTTGAGTATTCAAGATTTTATTGAATATCATTTAGACTGTAAATGCTTTCGGCACAAAACTTCATTTATAATGCAATTTTTTCCTTGTTCTCTGCAGCCTTAGTTGTGTCATTTAATCTGGTGTATTAAAAAGAAGTTGTATTTATTAATGATAGAAAGTAAAAGACCCATTCTCCCTTTTTAGTAATTAATGACAACAGTACTTGTAAGCACCATCTCTTAAAATAAAATATGCTAGAACAAAAAGAGGCCCTAAGCTGTAATTGAAGGCTTTTGCCTCATTATAGACAACAGCCCAAGGCTGTAACAGATACACTTTGAGAATGTTTGGCTCATTTTATTGACATATTGGTTTGTCTGTTGTGAGCAGACATGCATTATTCTTGGCTCAAATGCCATATATATATCAGTTGACAAAAAGCCAGCAACTTACTTACCTGGTCTCACTTTAGAAATATCCTTGAAAGTTACTTTATTGTTCTTTTCAGCTGGTTGTGCTCACAGAGTGACTTGCTAGCACTGTTTCCCCAGTCTGTTTTATAATACATATTGGTACCCCGCCCCTGTGTCATATTGCTGGAATCATTTCTGTTTTTACTTTAAAAAGCAGTTTGCTTAATGTCACGACAAAATAAAGCATGGATTAGAATCAGCATTGCGGTTTCAGACTTCAGACGTAATGCCTTTGTGACATCTCATTGATATGCAAATGAGATTCAAGGAGGTCATCCCTTTAGCAGTTGCTTCAGCACTGGTATCTACTTGATATTCCTTGGCCAAACTTACTAAGCATTCATTGCTGAGCTGTGCTAGGTGTTTAACTCTTTGTGGACTTTGGAGCTGCTATATGAGGCTGCCGTAGATAACAGCTCCTTCTGCAGCGGACACTGTCGTTGCAGGGACCTCTTCGCAGCTCTGTTGCGTTTCTCAGCATTATAGTGCCTCGAGGAGTAGAATACTTATTTTTGCAAGAAACAGTTGTTTGTGTGCCAAGGCAGTGTAAGGAAAGCTCGTTTGTGATGCTTTTCTTTTGCTGTCTCAACTATTTTTATCATTGCTAAATAATGTATTTTTAGATAGATGTTTTATTCACTCACATTTGTGAGGAGTTCTTACAGTTTTCATAGAAAAATTTGGATGTTTTAGTAAATGTTCATGTAATACTTGCTTTAAAATTAAATTGTCTGAAATTCAGATTTTGTTTCATCTGATTTAGCAACAGTATTACTAGTAAGTAGTTACTGAAGGTAGGGATCTAATTTTAATTCAGCTACAAAGTGATGACCTTTATGAATACAGAATACTGCTGTTGTTTCATTTGCTTATTTAGGTAGAACATTTATTTATTTATTTATTATATTTTCATCAACTAACCTCATAGATATGGTTTCTTAAAAAAGGCTTCTAGTTAGAGAAGTATGATCTCTTTCTTTCGTAAGTCTAGTCTGAATGGAATTTTTACATTTGAGGAAATTGGCCACATTTCAAATGGTTAACAAATTAAATAATTATTCTCTTTATACTATTTCATTATATTGAATTTTCTTTACAAGGCTGCTAATATGGAGCTGTTTAAGCACTGACTGTGCACAGGTAATTTGGCTAACATAACTGCTAACGCATGAAAAGCATAGTCTGTTCTTCGTGTAAGGATTCTTGGCAACTGGGAAGAAGCTCGGCTGACTTCTATATTAAGAATCTGAATGGTGACATCAATTGCAGAGTTACTTCGAGCAGCCGTTTCCGTTAGCATTGAAAATTCTAGGATGGATAATTGGATTATTTTCAAAGTTTAAAGAGGCTTCTCTGGATTAAGAGATTGCATCAGACAAAACTTTGTGAAGGTGCTCTGTTAGCCTTTTGTAAACTGGGGTCCTTCAGAAGGTTATCTGACTGTCTTCTGGTGGTGGACCGCTGAGACTTCTGATAAAGACAGGTAATCTTGACTGTTGCTGAGAAGTGTTACTTCATGATTTTGATGAAAGGCATTAGAAAACTACTAGTGGTCAAATAAATGCCCATTGCAAAGTGAAAGCATAAAACACCTGTTGTGTAGAGTTCCATACCTCCCATTCATGTTATTACTTTCTGAGCACTTCCACAGGGCCCTGTTACACAGTGGCAACGTGCTGGGTGCTAGGAAGGCCAAGGAGATCACTTGCCCTTAAGGAGCTTAAGGTTTGGGGAATGAGACACAGCCTATATATGACTCAAGAATGAGAGAGTCCTTATTGCTGCAGTATATCTTTTCCTTTAAGGAACACTGACAAGCAATCTTTTGTAGAAACAATTTATGAGTTGTAAACTTGAATTTATAAAACATTGTTAGCAATACAAGGCCAGAAGACAGTTGTATTTAATTTACACATTCCCGATGGCAGCTGCCTGTGTCTTACTGTTTTCTTTTTTCACCTAAAGCAGATGTTGAGTGTAAGAGCAATTGAAACAAAATCAACAAGTATTGATTAACACAAGGAATCAAGACAAAGTTTGAAGAATGATGTATATGTTAGTTAAAATGAGATAAAATCTGAATTTCCTTTGCTCCGGTCTTCTTACTTACATTATCACAGATGGTTCCACTGAATGTGTTCGGGTGTGGGTGAATTATAATAGTTGTGTGTGTGTGTGTGTGTGCATGTGCGTGTGCATGTGTGTGCGTGTCTTGAGTGAAGTTCTAAAACTCTGCTTGCTCAGAGTTAGATGGAAATCATCTTTGCTGAAGGCTTGATAAAAAAGTACCTTGCTTTATGTTTTAGAAAAGTGTCTTTTTCTTAAATAGAAAACTGTCAGAATACATAAAAAATAGGTTAAACATTTTACATCTTACCCAATCCATTGTTTTAGAAATCTGTTTTCTTACTTCACAGGATGCTGACTAATGGACATTTATGTCATCCCTGTTAGTAAATAAAATGTGACAGAGTTTTCCTGGGTCCTTGCCCTGATAATAGGGTACAGTGATACCAGATGAGGTGCAATGCTTTGGCTTGTGGTCTGGAGTCAGAACCACAACTTAACTTTTAGTTCCAGATCCTAAACTGTGAAATTTTCGTTAGATATCATTTTCAAACAATGGAACCAATCTTTGTTAAGATACTTAAAATAGTATGGGTTCAGCTATGTTACTGTTCATTGTATGTGCAATTGATAATGACCAAGGTTCAAGGATAGGAGGACACAAGTATACTTAACTCTTCATTTTTCGGTTAAGACTCATTCTAACCTTTTTCTTTTACACACACTTAATTCGAATGCTCCTGTCTGCCTTACTACTCCTCTCTGAACTCGAGTCAGAATTCCCTTTTCTGGATATATGCAAGTGAAATTTGAGGGAGCTTAATCACTAGAGGCTTTGTAGCTGTTAAATGACATAGGAGGGAGGAAGGAGATTTTTTAATTATAATATTTGAGAGTATCGTATTTTCTGATACTGCACTTATGTCATTGGTACCTTAGTAGAACTTCATGATTCCTTTTAGTAGAACCTTTTCAGGGCTTAGTTCATGACCCCTGCACTGGATTAGTACATTTAATAAACAAAAGTAATATTAAACTCCCAGTTAAATTTGAATCTTTTGATTAATAATGAATAATGGCTTTGCATCTGTGTACCCCAGATGTTTCATGAGGCATACTTCAATCTGACAACCTGGTTACTGCATAGGTAACAGCTTTTTCTATAAAGGGTATTGAGAGTGCGTTTTCAGAACAAATGGAGGAGATTGAAGTGGAAATACCTGGCAGTTAGTTGGAGTGAAAAGTGGAACGTGGGGTACAGTAGTGGAGCTTAACTCAAGGGTCCCCAGCACATGCATGGGTGGCGCTTGAAGCCCGAGCGCTTCTGCAGTGTGACTGCATGTACCAACAGTGCTCAAATATTAACGCGCATTGTAATCACCCAGAGGATCTGATAATACAGAGATTCTTGGGTCCTGCCCCGTAATTTCGGTCTCTTTGGGTGGAGCTCAAGAATTGTATTTCTTGCAGGTCTCAGGTAACGTCAGTGCTGTGAGTCTGGCCCACCCTTTGGGGATCACTGCATAGGCACACTAGAGAGCACTTAGCATGTTTGCTGCCAAGGATCGGAAAGTTATTACACACTTGTTGGCCTTTCTGTCTTTATTATTACTGCTCACCTTTACCTTTGTAGCTTGGTAGAAGGCATAGATGGGTGCAGAAGCATGACTCTGTTTATCTCCTTACTCGCAAAACCTGGCCTTTGGCTCATTTGGCTCTTAGGCAGTACTTCACAATACCAGCCTTAGAGTGAGAAAATGTAAGCGTTGAGGATAGAACTCTGACATTATCCAGGTTTGAAGTTGGCCAGAGGGAAAGAACTACAGGAAAAGGAGTCTGAGCAGTGATGGGCCGAAAAGGCCCCCAAAGCGGAGGAATCAGAGATTTACAATGAAAGCATGAACACAGGCACGCATCGCTGTCACCTGTGTCCCAGTGTGATGAAGGTGAAGGAGTGGATGGCCGCTGAGAAAGGCCATTGGACTTCGGGCTTGGAGTTAGGGCAAAATGACTGAGTATTTACGGAGGACTTTCGATGGAGTGGAGCGGCGGGATGCCTGCCAGAGGGCAGTGGGTTGAGTGGAGCAGGAGATGGAGGCAACGTACTTTCGATGCTCTTTTCAGAAATTTGGCAGTGAGGGAAAGGAGAGAGTTGGGACTGAAGCTCAAGGAGAAATCTGTGCCCAGGAAAGCTTTTTGAAAGAAGAAAACCAGTGTATTTGCAGGCAGAGAGGAGAGAGTTGGTAGACACAGGCTGCACTTCAAGCACACCATTTCCCAGGAGGTGGTGCCCGGCGGCGGAGCAGTGCGTGCAGAAAAGAGACCAGATGAAAAATACAGGGAAGGAAGGTATCTATTGGCAAAAATTCTGCAACAAGTAAGCAGGGTGAGAAAGAGCATAGAGGACGTTCCCCATGGCCTGTAGAACTGTTTTCTATGAGTGAGAGGGGGACAGTTTCACTCCACAGGAAAGGGGAAGGAGGAGGAAATGAGACCATAGAAGGGAGCGCAGCAGTGAGTACTCAGGAGGGTGTGCGAGAGGCAGTGACCGCGAGGGGCGGAGACGCTGAGGAAGTGAGCGGGAGTGGGCAGCGTGGCCCTGAGGCGCAGGTCTGAGTACTGGTCAGCTAGGGTAAGTGCTTCCCAAAGGCCCACAGGTTAAAGGTTGGTCCTTATGCGGTGGTGCTCTTGGGAGGTGCTGCCCCCTTAGGGGTGCGGCCTTGCAGGGGTGCCCTTGAAGGACACGCGGGCGCCTCCACTTTCTCTTTTCACTTCCCAAGCACCGTGAGGTGAACGTTTTCCCTGCCATGTACTACTACGCGGATGCACTGCATTGCCACCATCCCCAAAGCAACAGACCAGCCGTGGACTGGAATCTTCCCAACTGCCAGCTTCCTTAAAGGTGTGTTATCTTAGGGATTTTGTCACAGTGATAAAAGCTGACAAATACAAAACAGCATTTACCAGGCAGGAATGAGGGCTGTGGGATGGGGTTAGGGCTCATATAGTAGAATACTAACATCACAATGTTATGTAAATCTTTCCTGTAGTCCAAAGCAACCTGGAAACCACAGAAAACAGTGGAAACCATAGAAAACCAAACAGAACAGACAGAGGAGTTACTGTAGGTTGTCAAGAGACATGGGTCAGATAGACACGAAGCAATACAGTGTGAGATGCCACGAATGGGTTTCTTAAGGGAAAATTGAGGAGGCGAGGAGAAAAGAAGACAGCCCTGACCACAGAAGGGAGGCCTGTCCCCCGCCTGTTGTATTCCTTGCCTGGTGCCTGAGCCTTGAATCCCAATTTGCCCTGGAATTTTGGGGAGCTTCAAGCTCTTGCTTGTTTATCTCTTCTTCTTCCTCCCTTCATGGTTTAGTATATATGTTTTGTGACTGATAAAGTAATTCCCCACACATTTTCACACTCCTTCATTTTTTCCACCTGGAAAAAGCATGAAAAAAAATTACAGACACATGAGGTATCTTTGTTGGTATTTTGAACTTCTGTGACTGTCTTTTCCAAATCAGAAGGGAGCCATTTCCCAATTTCCTCTGTAAAAGAGAGAGCAAGCCTCCCTCCCGAGAAGCATTACCAGCTGCAAGGTGTTTCTGAACATTTACTGGTAGATTTACTCAGTATTACAGGTGACTTTTAGGAAGCCTACCTGTTATAAGATGTTTGTTTTCCTTTCCTTTTCTATATTTTACCTTCTGATTTCAAATTATCTTCTGAAAATGAGCAAGTCTGCTAGCAATGTCATATAGATAGCATCTGTAATAATTTAAAAGAGAAGAGTATTTAAATGAAAATTTAAAGATTAAAAGCAAATGAAGTCTTTCACCATAAATAAATATCAACCCAGAATTGACAAATTTCTTATTTATAAGGCTCTGAATCATGAAACTACTAAAAAATATAGGAAAAATGCCTCGTGATAATGGTTTGAGCAAAGATTTTTTTTTTACTATAACCCCCAGCACAATCATCAGCAACAACAGTTGACCCGTGGGATTACAACAGGTTGAATAGCTTTGGTACAGAGAAAAGGAAAAGAAGGCAAGATTCATCAGAGCTAAGACAACACAAAATATTTAAAATTTATATATCTGACAAGGGATTAATACCTGGAGTGTCTAAGAAACTAAATGGCAAATCCAAATTTTTAAAAAAGAGCTAACGTGATAAAAATTTGTCAAAAGAAGGTATACAAGTGGTCAACAGATATGTAAGGAGACAAGTGGCTGAAAATCACTATAATCGGAGAAATGCGAATCAAAACCATAGTGAGAAGACACCTCAACCCATAGCTATTATCAGAAAGACAAAAAGAGAAAAGGTTTCTAAGCATGTGAAAAAAGGAAACTTTTACCTCTCGTTGGTAGAATGTAAATTAGGGAAGCAACTGTGGAAAACAAAATGGGATTTCCTTTAAAAGAAAACAAGTACCATGAGACCCAGGAATCTTCTTACCATGTCTGTTTCCAAAGGGGTTCAAAGCAGCGTTCCTACACTCACTGCAGGGCTGCTAGATCTACTGCAGCATTGTTCGTAGTAGCCACGAGATTGAAGCAGCCAAATGTCCATCAGCTCCTGAATGAATGCAGAAAACGATGCATATAAGCAAAGGGGATAAAATAAATCATAAAATAAGTGAAATTTTGTCATTTGTGACAATGTGGGTGAAATCTGAGGTTAAGTAAGATGTGCACAGAAAGACAAGTATCACATGGTCTCACTTTCATGTGCAATATAGAAAAGCTGATTTCATAAAAGGTAAGGGTAGAATAGTGGTTACAAGGCTAGAAAAAGTACAGGAGAGAAAGAAAAGCAGAAATGTTTATTAAAGGTACCATATTAGGGTTACGTGGGATGTGTACATTGCGGTGTTCTAGGGCATAGCAGGGTAAATACTGCTAACAACAATATGTTATGTAACTCCAAATAGCTTGGAAGGGGATTTTGAATGTACTAACCATAACATGATGAAAATATCAAGTGATAAATATGGTAATTACCCTGACTTGATCAGGACAGAACATCTTTATGAAATGAAACATTACATTCTAGCCCATAAACATGTATAATTAACTATGTGGCAATCAAAAATGAATTTAAAATAGTTAAAATTATTTCAGTGTTAATCTATTTCCCCCGCCCTTTCCCTTTCCCCATCTTGTGTTATACAACCATTTTCTTTTTCCCAAAGAAAAAAATAACCATACTTTAAATGTTTCTTGGACATTGAAGCTTTTTTTTTTTGCAGAAATGGCTCCATTTCAATCTTAGATTCTCCTGTAGCAGTTGAAAAATGAGAAAGAATGAATTGAAAGAGTGTATCACTCCTTAGTGTTTGAATGAACACCTCCCACACTAGATTGCATGTCTCCCACAGGTGACACTGCCCTCTCCATATTTTCCTCCAGTTTAAAGTGCCAAAGGAAAGATGTAAACACGGAAGGTAATGGATGTTGGGGAAAGACTATTAGAACAGCTGTAGGAGGTTTTGAATACAGTACCTGCTTTGCTAGAATGCATAGAAGTTTACCTTTTGACTAAATACCTGCAGAGAAATTTAACCCTGCTTGATAGCCACTCACATTTTGCCTAATTGTGTCTGTTTATATTGTCATTTTGAGAAATAGTAATTATTGGAAACTGAGAAAAACTGATGGGAATAGCACTTGTAATTCAAATATATGATTTCAAAGCTTACTATATTAGAAAGAGATATTCACGTATATTTGAGTCAGACAAAGCGTTTGGTCGTAAGATGACCATATTAGGAGATAGTCCTAAGGGGAAGGATAGTTTCATCAACACATATATTAATGATGTTAATAAGATACAAGAACAATGCAATTTCAGGGCTGCGAGAAACCTTAAAGTGAATCTGGTTTTTCTTTTATTACAAAAGAAGTTAGGTTTACAGAGAGTCAGTGGATTACCCAGGATCATATAGCTAAGATTTACAATCTGGTATTCTAAAATACCAGAAATCTATGCTCTGTCACACAACTAGATTTCAGCATTGTTAGCATGTCAGGCTGAATTTTAAAGTAGTGATGTGTCTTTTGAAACCTTTTTTGGTGGTGTAAAAGTAAGTTAAAGTACCTGAAGTTTGTTCTTGAAATGTGGGAGCACTGTGATGGTAAATTCACCTTGAAAACAGTCTTCCCTCACATGAGCTTATAGGGAGTCATTTACATGAAACTGAGCAGAAGGGGGAGGAGAGACTGGAACGAAACCTCCTGTGTTCATAAGCACAGACCCATCGCCTGCGACTTAGTGGAAGAGAAAATGAAGGGGCGCGTGAGATCTGGAACGCATCTCTCACTCATCAATCAGTGTTTATCAGAACTGCAGGTCTTAGTAAATGAACTGAATGCTTTCAATCCAGGCATGGCAGTAATTGCCATCGACCAAGTGCTCTGTCACACCTGCCTGCTTTTCTTTCTTTTTTCTTTACTTCATTACATATTGATTGACTTCTTGGGTTTTACAAGTTCATAAATCACCTTCTTTTAAGAGGCTTCTTGGTGTTATGTGTGTAGACTGAGAATACAGGGAGAGATTGACATTGAAATCACTGTAACAAAGAACTTCATCTCTCCTTCAGCTTCATATGCAAAAGTGAAGCATGAAAAGATGGTGTCATTATGATGAAGCAGATCTCAAAGCAGTGAAAACACCTGATAAAACCTTGCAGGGCTAGCAGCCAGCCCTCTCCCATGATGGAGGCCCTTGCCTCACATGCACGGAGTTCACTGGAGAGAATTTAAACTAAGAAGAGGTTTTAATATTAATTAAGCAACAAGATGCCACCCTGGCAAATAACTACAGATATCATTAAGTGATCGCAAATCTATAACTGCTATAAAATAGAGTAGATTTTTGTCTGTCTTGGAGGGTTGTTTTCTATTGCCTGTAGTTCATAAAGCATGATGGAATACCTGTATTCTCTTTTGCTCCTAAAATTTTGATTGTGTAAGCCTTAGGAATTAAAGTTTTGTTATTATTTTTATGTAATAAGATCCATTGTTCTCTCTGGTGTGAACAGTTTTAATTCTTATTTTATGCATGAATCCTAAACCATTCTTTTGATAATGCTCACAGTACAAAATGAAATATTGTCTCTGCCAGGACATTGTCTATTTTAACACATTTCGTATTACCGTATAAACCAATTATATGGCATTTCAAATTCTTATTTATAAGTAGAACTTGAAACATTGATTTCTTGCTATTGATGGAGGCAAACTAGTGCATGAATACCTGAGGAATATTTTGTATTTTTTACATCCAAGTAGTTTTGATTGTAATATAGGGTACAGTTATAGAAAGCCCTCTGAAGTTGTATATTATTAAATAATATTATTTATATATTATAATATATACAATATTATTTAAATATTATGAAATAATATTTAAATAATAAGTCCGTCACCTTTGTACATTGACAGTTCAGTATTAGAAACAAAATCATATTTCAGGCAGACATTAACAGCTGATTTAATTTGGAGCTATGGTCTTGTTCCTTTATGAATTAATTTCTGACAGTTTAGTACATCAAAAGAGAAAGAAGCAAAACTGTATTTCAGGATTTCTACAATTAGTAGGGCTGACTTGTGAAGCACTGCTAAACTCTTACATGTGAAGAGTGGCTTATTCTAAAGGGATAGAGCTTTGAGAGAGAAAAGCAATTGAGGCTTGAGGAGGGGGGTCTCTGAGTCAATTTCTACTTTAGTGAGTCAGAGCCAATGCTTGTATTTTCTTTGTGAGGATGAGGCAAGAGGACAGGAAATGTTCTGGGAATAGCTGTCATTTCTTAAAGGAATTTTCAAAGAGAATTTATAGGCAAAAGTAGTGTGTCTTTTGCACCAGTTTACTAAAATGACATTCACTCTCACAATGTTGGGACAGAAAGTCAAATCAGTGAAGTGATGTGATAAAGATAGCTCTGTTTACTGTGGATCAATCCTATTCTGCTGCACATGTGTTTTCTTGAGACAGTTTTAGTAAACACACAGATCCAAAGAAATTGTCCTTAAATCAGGAAAAACATTTCAAATACTTCAATAAAAATAAACATCACTATTAACTGAAAGTGGACAATACCCTGGATATGAAACTGAGCTCTGTGCCTCAGAGGCAGGAGCTCTTGCTCATCTCTGCAAATGAGAAGCCTCAGCCTAAAGGGCACTGGCTCACTTGCTGATGATTTAACGCAAAGGGGAATAAAACATAAGTATGTTTATGAGCATGTTTTTCTTATGTCCCCTATATTATATATTAACAGTTACTGTCCAATTGTATGTCTTAATTTCATTAAGAATATTTAAAGACAAAAAGCAGGTACTTGACTCTTAAAACAGTAGAAAATAATTAATGAAACTCTCAAAATGAAATTTCCTATTGATGTGATTCTAGATTTTGCACAATCTGCTGTTGTTCCTTATTCTAGTTTTACCAATTTTCACTGCTCTGCTACTTACATAATTAAATTTTATTTCTTACTAGTTGAAGTAGAAATATAATTTGAAAATGACAATATCTCCTGGGGAAAATTCTTGACTTGTGAATTGCATTTCATTATTCTTTACTGGTTCATTAGTTTATGATTGCGGAAGATGCTTGGGTGCCAACACTGCACCAAATGTCCCGAAGCCCCACTTCTATGTGGTGAGCAGGGTGGACATGATCTTGCTTCATGAACTTACAGGTTTGGGGGAGGACGTATAAACAAGCAGATGCAATCTAACTTACTCTTCCCTACTACTCTGAGTTATTCAGAAAGGCCTTTGTATGTTGAAAGTGCTGTCTTACTTGGAAAACCACATTTTGCTATTTTGCTTTAATGAAGTTTAAAATTCCGTATAAGAAATCTATGAATGTCCTTCCTTACAGACCTTTGGGAATCTGCGTTCTGTTACTCCATCTTGGACAGTTACCTCTCCATGAATTAGTAAGTTCTGGAGAGCCTTGAACTGGTCATAAAGAACAAGGAGCCACTGTGCAGAGTAGAGCATCTACAGAGGTGCCAGGGAGTCCAGAACCATGCATCCCTGCAAAGCAGTGAGGTGCCAGAAGAGAAAATGTAGGCAATTAATTTAGCCACTTTCACTAAGACCAGTGTTTGCACAGTCTTCGGACCTGGGAGCTCGTTCTGCTCAGTTGTGGACCTGCACAGGACCTGCAAAGGAGCAGGGTCCGTAAGACAGGACCAAACGGAGGGCAGCCTTTGCCTTCAGGAGGCTTTCGTGTGTGACCATCTGGACCACTTGCGCCATCTCAGTGCCTCAAAGTGATGAGACTGAACAGCTGCAGAGTTGGGACTAGAACTTGGTGATCATTTTTTAGGGATCCTGTGCTTCTGTTTTTTCTTTGTGGTGACGTTAGTGAGGAAACTGTCTTCCTCTAAGTCATGTCTTCTGAGAAACTCAAAGAATTTACATGGGTGGAAGTACGACATTGGAGGCCCATGTCCTTTCCTTCTCTCTCCTTCCCCCTTCTCTTTTCTCTCCCTTTCCCTTCCCCCATCCTTCCATTGCCCTTATTCCCTTCCCCCTTCTCTTCCTTTCTTCTGCTATTTTTTGGTCCTCTTGACCTTAGTGATAACTTTAACAGTAATGTGCTGGTGTGAAAACTATTTCTTAATCTGTGTTTCCCAAACCCGATGGTGCAGCAGAATCAGAGTAACTCTTAACTAGTCTGGTAGAGAACAAGCAGCAATTGCGAGCAAGCCCTCCTCCAGGAGCAGTAAGACTGTTTCTCCTTAGACCCCAAGAAGACTGCTGCAGAGGGGTTCTGTCTCCTCTAGCCCATCTCTTCTGCAGTACAGACATTTGGAGAGGAAGGATTAAGCCACAAACGTCTCATATTGTTTTTCCTAGGGTACATGACTTTCACTTTGAGACCACAAGTTGAGCCTGAGTACTTCCTGTTCTTCTGTAATTATTGTTACACCTTCCTTTCACCACTGCTTTCTGCCTGAATCAAGTGCCACATTGCAGCACGCTCAGTTTCTTTTTCATGGCTGGGAACAGCCATGCAAGGTGCTTGTCCACCTTCAGGCAGAGGTGGGAGACCTTGGGCAGGACTCTCACAATTGTGGTCAGGTTTCTTGCTGCATTTCTAAGGCTGGCTGTCCGTGTAGCTAAGTGGAGATGGGAAGTCATTCACTCAGAGAAAGGAAACTAGTCCCTCCCTATGATGTGCCTCTTGCTCCCAGTCCCCCCTCTGGGATAGCACCTGCTTCCATTTCTCTCACCAGTGCACTGGAAATTCAGTCTTTCCTCTTTCCGAGGGACCACTCTTCGGCTGATTTGTTCTCCCCTTAGTGTATTTATGTCGTTTAAGACACTAATTTCGTACTTACTAGCATTGTCTTTATAACTTGCTCATTCCTTTATTTTCTGGTGAGATTTCCTCTATGGAATGAAACGAGGTACTTTCATTTGCCAAGGGCATCTAGGACCTATTTATTAGATCTTTAGAAAGGAACCAACTGTAAACCTTAATGCTAATTATTTACTACTTGGGATTTATAGAAAGCATTTCTTCACAGTAACTGTGATTGCTTTGAAGGTGGAGTTATAGCAGTTTTAGTTAAAATCTTCTCTGTACTGTTTTTTAAAGATGCAAGTTTTAATTAAATTAGCTTTGTGAAGAACATGTTTATGACAAAAAATTTCCAAGGTAAATGATACAGAGTGAAGTTTCATTGAGTTATAGAATCTTCAAGTTGGAAGGGGGTTAACCTCAATTACCTCAGTTTCCTTCGATGTACAGAAAAGATGAGAATAACACCTGCCCTACGGAATTTTATGACTATGAAATCTGATTTGGCACATAGTGGGGGAGGTATATATTCAAGTGTTACTTAAATATGAATGCACTGGCTCTAAAACACAATAAAGGAGAGCTGCCACTGTAATTCATATTGCAGATATCTTGGGCTTATTTTGTGGAGTATAACATGTAACTGCAGGAAGAAAATAGGGGTGCATCCAATAGAAACCACTCTGAGAAAAATACACATTTAATCTATGCAGACCATTAAATGTTCATGTTTCCCTCAGCATCGGAAGGAATGTTTCAGATGTTTGGAATGCATAGTCAAGAAGTTCCTAAGTGATCAAGATTTTTTACTCATGTGCGTGTGTTCCTGTTTGTGTAAATGTATGTGTGTATACATAAATACATGCACACCATTCACACAGGATTTATGTGTATACACATAAATATATGTGTATGTGTATATACATAAATGTGTGTACATACATACAATGTATATGTGCACATATACATAAACAGATGTATGTGTATATACATAAATATATGCACACCACTCATACACAGAATTCATAAAGCCTTGTGGATCATAAGATAAAAAAATGTCCTCTAAATACAAGATCAGTAACACTATGAACAAAGATATAAACAAAAAGGGAAAATAGAAGGAGAAGACCAAAGTGCAAAACTAAAAGAAAACTTATACATCCATTGGTAGGAATCAATCAAGCTCTTTCCAAATGCAAGGACTACAATTCTCTGAGGCTTACTAGTGGTTTAAAAGTGTGAATTATCATTAATATGTCCTGGGCATCACTCTTGGTCATGAGATGTTTTTGTGCTAAGCGTGTTGTATGTGTTGTGTCAAGCTCATTGTGGGTCTATAAGGTAGTTGTTGTTGTGCCCATTTTGTAGAGGAAAAACAAAGGTGTAAAAACCTCACTTAGTTTATCTGAGATAATATGGTAATGAATTGTGTAGCCAAGATATGAACCCAGATCTTCAGTGATCCTAGCGCTATGTACTTTGTACCACAATTAGACAGACATCATACAGACTCAGCCCTTGAGAAACTTCCTTGTAACATTAACAGCAGATCTTAGGTTTGTGGGCAAATGTAGCTTCTCTTCTTACTACTAGTTAATTGTTTGAGAGCTTTAAAAACACTGTGATCATGCTGGTATCAATTTAGAAAAATTCTAACTAAAATCTTTGTGTCCTCGCTGACAACTTGTCACTTGTTTGGAAAGTGACAAAACCAAAATAAAAATGCTTGTATGTTAAGACTGTAGTGGAACTAACTCAGAAACGCATGGAAGCTGGACATCGTCTTTTTTATTTGTGCCTAGGATTGATTGTCTTGCTCCTTTGGAAAAAACAGAGATCCTGATTTTAATGGCTGCTGGCAATTGCAGCTCAAGTCTTATTATAAAGTTTACATTTAAAGCTTTACACTGGTACCAGGTTCAGGGTAAATTTGCAAGTAGCCGTAGGGGAGATGACTTTAACATTTCCCCAGGGAAGCAGACTGGAAAATTGCTGAATAGTGAGCTGTGGGGAACAATATTGAGTCAGTCTCTTGGGTTGGACATAATTACCTAATGGATTTTCCATTGGTCAAATTTTAAGAAGGAAAATTTGCCTTCAATAACAACAACAAAATGAAACTCACACCCTCTCCCATTCTCTTTAGGGATGTAAACTCCGATCTTCCTCTGAAGCCTTTGAAAAGGGCTGTACGCTGGAGTAAAGACAAGGAAGGGGAAGATGGGGAAGAGACGTCACACTGATGTGTGATTGAAAACTCAGGGATTACAGGGCTCAGTGTCTCCTTTGAAGTCATTGCTGAATGCTGCGATTGAACTCCATTGTTTTGGGTGCAGCTGGGACGACATCTTAATAATATAACCTAAGTATGACCGAGCATTTGATTTTTCCATAGGTTCTGAAGGTGTTTGCTGAATGTCTTAGCTGTCTTAACCCCTTTCTGGTTAAAGGGGTGCAATATGCAATAAACTTTCATCCAGCACACCTACATCTCTTGCTTGAAAAATTTGGGGGCCCAAGAACATTAAACGGATTCTCCCCACAACACCCAGATATATCTCAATCTGTTTTAACGTGCTTTATTGTTATTCCTATTGCCCCAGGGATGACAAAGCATCTACTTGTTCTTGAATTATTGGCTCTAGCAATAAATGGGCCCCAAGAAGGGATCCTGTCTCTGTGCTCCCAAGTATACATGTGGGAAAATTAAGGGTGAGTGCTTGCTGTGTGCCTCAGGAAACCAGCTAAGGTGGACATACAAATGCGGTAGATGGCAACACACTGCTTTCTCCAGGGAGAGAAGTCATTTGCAGGAGAAACTAAGACAGCAGGTATACAATGGCAAGAACCCCGAGGGACCAAAATGGTATGAAATTCACACAAGAAGGACTTCACGCTGGCTTGTGAGGTCATGCGAGAGGCCATGGGAATTAGCTATAGTCACGACTGGGTCAAGACGAGATGTTCCAGTTGGGCACAGCAGGTCAGGAAGAGGTGGACAGAGAAGGGATTGTCTTACATGGTTTGATTTAACTGGAGCTTTGCTTTTATGGAGAATGGTAGTGGAAGAGAATGTTGGAGGTAGACTTCGAAGAACCATGAGTGTTAGACAGAGAACTTGTACTTTATTTGGCAGGTCAGCTTCCTTGAGCATTTGGACTTCACGATGGGAGCCGGGATTACTGCAGAGCTATCTAGAGGCAGGCCATGTGTGCTGGAGGAACGTGGGCGGGGGAGAAACATGAGAAAGAAGCGGGTGAGTTAGAGTAATTGGTAACGGACTGGTGGAGTGGACATAGCGAAGAGAAACTGGAGGGAGAACCAACATGTCAGCCACCAATTTGAAGTAAGGGGAAGAAATAAAGGATTAGTGATCAAGTGGCAACGAGAAAGTAGACATTAGTAGAATTAGATGAGAAAAGAGGATGGTGTCTGTGGGGTATCTGTGGTGTGTGTGTGCAGCTGGGGGTTACTGGGCAAGAGTGAGCTGTGGCCAGTGTAATCTTCATTCCAGTTCCAGCTGACTCTTCGTTAGCAGTGTGATCTAGGGCGAACAGCTTCAATTCTCTGAACATACATTTACATTTATTTTATAGGTGTATCTTTACATCTTAGGTTCATTATTCCAAATACCTTCTAAGAGAACTAGGAAATAAAATGATTCAAGTAGTTCTCAGGAAGTAAGAAATGGGAGGAACAGGAAATACAATATAGAAACCATTTGAATTTTTCCTGCTGCATTACATTTAGACTCTTGACATTTAAAATGGAAAAACAATTCAAATGAATGATGGAAAGAAATATTAATTAGTTGATGAAGAGGCAGAAGATTCCCCCTTGACACTTAAGATGCCAATAATTTGGAACAACAACTATACTGGACACATTTATAATTAAGGCTAATTATGCAATGAGTAATAAATAGGAAATAGGTTGCAATTTCCAGAGACTACACTAATGGACTTTAGTGAGTATTACAAGCAAAGAAAGAAAGAAATGAAGGAAGGAAGAAGGGGGGGAGGGAGAGAAGGAGGGAAGAAAGGAAGGAAGGAAGAGAAGAGGGAAGAAGGAAGGAAGGAAGACAGTACCGTCAGGTTCCTCTCTTACTGTGTGTCATAGATGCCACAAGAGTGCCCCTTTGGAGGGATGGCACATACACACTCAGTGCTCACAAGTCAGCTCTTCAGAAATGACTGAAATCCCCTCATCTGATAACTTGTAAATAATTGTAGGCCTTCTAAATTTCTTAAAAGGTTGAATTGAAGTGAATTGGAAAGGAACCAGAGCTGCCATTGAAATCCAATGGGCTGAACTTTCCTGAATGATGGAGGGGACCTAAATGCATTCAAGGAGACGAGTTTTAATCTGCTTCCAAGCCTTCCTTGTGGGATTCTTCATGTGAGACATGGTGTTATGGTTTGTGTCTGCATGTCCCCCCAAATCCTCATGCGGTTATGGGTGGCTTTCACAGTTTATGAATGATCCGTGAGCCAATGCTGGGATTATGGGTGTGAGAGCTGTACCCTAGGGGTGATAGTTTGTATATGAAGGGAGAGAAAGAGGCTGCTGGCTGCCATTCTTTCTGCCATTCCTCCTGTCTTGCGCTTGTTGCTTTGCTGTGTATCACCGCCATGAACTGTAGCCCTCTGCCATGTGCCACTGTGCCTCAGAACCAGCCAAGTATGGACTGAAACCTCCGCAAACTGTAAGCTAAATAAAAACCTTTCCATCCTTCATTTTGGGCGTCGGCTATTTTGTCTCAGCAACAAGAAAAAAGTAACCAAGACAAATGGAGAGCAGAAGATGTGATTGAAGCATTTTAAAGACAGGACTAGAGCTTGCCCTCAAGTCTTTCAGAGATAAGACAGTGTTACTTACCAGAGATGATCCGTTACACCCTGAGAAGCTGCTATTTTCGAGGCCAGAGAGTGAAGGTGAGGAGGTCTGTACACAGCTGTTCTGCAGAATTCTAAGCAGCCATTTGCTCAAACCTGTCAGTGTGGCCCTGTTTCTCCGGCAGATGCAGCCTTTGGCAGGAGCTCCTTTTCCTTCCAGTGTTCTTTCATAGTTTTGTTTTTATTTTTTGTTGGAAATATCCCAGATTTAGCAGCTTGGAAGTAGTGTGTGTGTGTGTGTGCGTGTGTGTTTGTGTGAGAGAGAGAGAGAGTGAGAGAGAGAGAGAGAGAGGTGTTTTAAGAGTATTCACGTACATAATCAGATTCATACCCTAAAAATAATATCTGACCTAAGACTCTGGGAAGTTTGTGCTACAGGGCAAAAGAAGAGCAAAACCTTGACCGCCGCTCTTGGTAATAAGAGTGGTGAGGGGTGAAATTTGAACAGACGCCGTCAAAACAGCTACGCTTATCCTCCTTCGTTTAAATTTGGTCCAAATTCTTCAAAATCTGTTTTAACTTCCCCTTTCAATCGTTGTGTAAGGTCCTACAACGCCCTGTGGGTGAGTACACCCCATAACTAATCCTCAGGAAGCTCTGTTATAGGAAATGGGCCACAAACTAACTGAGGAGCCGTGATCTAGACCAGGAAGACTATTTTATGTATCTGTAATAAGCAGATAGTAAAGCTAATGTATCACCTGGTTCCATGTCTGTCTTAAAGCTGATGCAGTGCAGTTACCACTTTTTGACTGTACCTGAAGGAGTATGCACCTTACATGTTTCTTCTCTGATAAGTTACAGTGGAGTTTATAATATGCTTTAATGTAAATGTTGACACAGTTTTGAGAATTGCAAGCTGACTGTGTATCTGACATGCAGGACATCAGATAGACAGCAAAATAACTTAAGTGGCGGGTACGTTATTTATTTTTCTTGCCTGCAGATATTAAACAGCTCCAATAGCTGGGGTAAAATTGTGATATCATTATCTGTGGGTAGTGTGTTGATAGTTTATTATAGGGGCAGATTTACTGAAAGAAAGCTGTAGCATTATTCATATTTAAAACAGCTATGACAATGTATTATTTCAGATAAATGTTGTTCCCATAAATCACCCTGAATCTCTGTACTCAGGAGATTTTTGAAAAGATAGTATTGTAAGAGGTAAAATTATTTCAGTTTCTTCTTGGGAAGAATTTTAGAAGGAAAGGAGGTATTCATCCAATCAAGAAAGCTGCCTGTGCATCATTAAATAGGCAAAGGTAAGACGGATAGCTCGAACTTCACATTTGATCAGCAAAGTTTGAAGGGAATCTGCTCCCTGTGGGTAACTTTGCTTGATGGTGGAACAGGAAGTCCAATCTGAAAAAGCCTGTAGAGGCTGAGAGCGAGTCACGTGTTGCACCCCGCTGCAGACGCAGGGGGTCTGCTTCACTCAAGTGGCACTGTCAGCCACACGACAGAGAACGCCTGTGATAGTAGTTAAAACACCCCTCACTGTGGTTCTTTTGCACTTTCTTTGTGTACAATATGGTAACCTTGGCTCCAAAGGAAGCTAGTGACAGCATCAGTAAGATTAAGCGGAAACCTGTGAGAACCACAGCAGAGTTAAAGAAAGAAAGCATTGTGAAATTCCTCAAAGTCCTGGAAAAATCAATGTGTAAGTGTAATTTGGGGGGCTCAAAACCAATCATTTGGTTTTCCATTATTTCTTGTGTGAAAAATTTGTTGAGTTCTCGAACTTTTTGGTGTTCAAATATGAATTTGGAATGAATTAAGTTCAGCAACCAAGGAGACTGAGTACCTAATGTAAGATGTTCAAGTTTCTGAAACCCAGGGCCGCAACCACTAGGTAATCAGTGTGTGACTGATATGCTTTTTCTGTAGGTGGAATTAGTTAAAGCCAGTTTACTTTTTATTTTGGGACTAACAGGAGGATCTTACTGGGTTGTATGTGCAACTGAATGGTAATAAAGCCCTCGCACTGGCCTGCTGTGTGAGGCCTTGGTTCCATACTCAGTGCTACAAAAGAAAGTGAGGCAGGGGCGCCTTCTAATTATCTAATTTTGTTTATTGTATCCCCTTTCCTTGCATTCCATATTTTCTCATTCCTAATTTGTTTTTTGTTGTTGTTGTGTAATGTATATTTACTCTCTTTTAAACAAAGAATGGAAGGCCGGGGATACAGCTGAGCCACATAAGTGCCTGCCTGGCAAGTGCGAGGTCCTAAGTTGGATTGCAAGAACCAAAAAAAACATAGAGTATGTAATATGACCTAAAATTTTGCACAAAGGCCACCATATCAATTTAGCCTTTCTTTTCACTGGGGCATCTTCAGAGATGGAATACTGGTAAGAGTGTCCTAAGAAGCAGCAGTTAGAAATTCTGTAGGCTACATTACGAGGGAGGAGATCTCTTCAGCTGCCCTTGATAGGTAACAACCGTTCATGTGTGGATTTAATAGCCTTCACAATTCTTCGTCACCATCAGCACCACCATCCCACTGTGACTCTTTTATGCTTCTTCAACCTTGTACATTTTAGGTGTTATTTTCTTCATGTTTGCCAATTTGACAAGATAAACTTAAAATAATAGAAATCAAAGTAGCATATCATTTTCTTTGTCTCAGGATGAGTCAAGGTATGTTCATATAAGTGCAATTATTTCCTACAAACTTGTATTCAGAATACCTTGCCACTCAAATTCTGAGACTTGTTTTCTCACACACTTTTCAGGAGAGCAGGGGTTATTACCTTGATTCCTTTATTTGAGGAACAGAACACCAGTAGTTATCTATGGTTTACGTAAAATGTGAATGGAAATGGTTAAACTATAGAAACCAATCTTGGGTTGCGCTAAGGACATGAAATCATGTCTGTCTCTTGCTCTGTAGAGTGCACGGTGCCTTTAGTGACAGGAGAACCAATCCTTCAAAATGAGCACCATCACATACCACCACTGACCATGGGTGAATCCAGGTTGTTTTAACAACAGAAATATTTTGATTTTCTTCTCTACTGGATAAACACATGACGCTTGAATATTGTGTAAGTTTTTACTTCATATTTATCTTTTCTGAGTTCATGTTGCAAAGACGATAAAGTGAAAAAAATATTAATGATGGTTCTGTGTTGTGCCATTGGCTCTCTCTTGTGAAAGTTCTAGAACTCACTTAGCTGTCATCAGGGTATGCTGATACCTTAAGGGAAGTGAGGGTGAGAGATCAAACATCTTACCTTATTGTTGCCATTCACATTAACATGAGTTTGTCTTAACTTAGACTTGAAATATGAATCTCCCTGGGTAAAGAAATTTCTCAGTCCAGTATTCCATGCCCAGCTTTTTAATTTCTTTTTTCTTTTCTTTCTTTTCTATGCCAAGCTTTAAACTGTACAGACATCTATGAATATTCTGGTGGGGGGACTTTCTAGGCCCTTAGTAAAGAAGGAGGAGGAGGAAGAGGAGGAGGAGGAGAAAGAGGGGAGGGAGGGGAAGGAGAAGAGTGGGAAGAGGTACAAGAAGGAAGAGAAGAAGGGGGAAATGAGTGCAAAGTCAACAGTCTAACAATTACCACAGGCTTCCTGGAGCCCTTTATGTGTAGGTGCCATCTTTGGGACCTACTATGTCATTTAAGAGGCCTACTAAAGCGTCAGCTATAGAACTTCCACTATTTTCAGTTATCTGGGTACAGAAACCCTATATTTACTTGAATTATAGAAAACATAACTGCCTTCTGCATGACCAGGCTAACAATAACAATTGTTGAGGAGATTAAAAACAAAATTCTGCCACCTTGCTTCCTTCCAGTACTTTTCCCCTGCTGCCCGCCAATACCAGCCGCGCCCCCCAGACCTCGCGGGGAGCTCTAGGTGAAACAGTGAGTGCGCAGCCGTCCTCTCTGCCGTCACTCTCGGAGGCAGGCCGCTGAGGAAGTAGGCGGGGAAGTTGGAAATTCCACCCAGCAGTCACAGCAGTCTCAGAGAGGACACGGAGCTCCCAGGGCTGGGGCTGGGAAGACTCTAAGCCTTGTTGTCTTGGGGCTCTAGGGTTGCCACCTTTAAAATGCATACAAAAGGCAGAAATTCACTTCTCACAGTTCTGGAGGCTAGGACCTCCAGGACTAGGGCCAGAATGTGGGGTGTCTGGTGGGGGCCCCGTCCCGGTTCATAACTGGCACTCTCCCTGGGACTTCTTATCACTGAAGAGGTAAGTGACCCCTCCGAGGCATCCTCTGTAAAGGCGGCAACCACATGCATGAGGGGTGCGTCCTCAGGGATTAAACCTCAATGTATGGACGTGGCGGCCCAACACTGAGACCGTCTTCGAGGGCGGGAGGCCCCCACCTTCATGTTTCCCTCCCTTCTTTTCTTCCTTCCCCCTCTTCACCCGCCAGCTCTTCCTGTTGGTAGAGCTTTAGCACTTGCCCCGACAGAAATTATGATTTCAATAACTACTTTTTATTATTAAGCGTAAGAGGTAATCTGTAATATTTTCTTCCAAGTCTTTAACTTGGAAGAGATTTATCTCACATCCTAAGTGCCTCCTTTAAAAGGAATGACCACTAGTTTTTCATTAGAAAGAAGGCTAAAAATGAGCTGCCGTTCCCTCCACAAGCCATCCGGGTAGCTCTCTGAGCAGCTCCTGCCCTGTACTTCATCTCTGATTTGAGGAGCTGGGCTCTCTGTGAAAAATTGTGGCCAGATACCCTTGAAACTGTATTTTCCCTTTAGTGTGGGCACGAGCTAAAGAAGTATCTTCAGAACCAAAATGCTATTTATTCCCTGTCTGACACGTACAAATCCTCCCTGATAAAATGCCATTAGGGAGGCATATTGAGCTGTGTGGCCTCAGCTGATAGGTGCTCTTCAGCCTTTATCACTGTCTGTGTCAGAAAATTAAGTGTAATCTAGGGTGCTTTCATTCTTAGTTAACTGTAGTGGGTATACTTTATAGTAGGGAATTTAGTGCAACATTTTGCCTTTGAGAAATGTGTGTCCCTTGCTACTCTGACAGTCTCAGCCTTCGCAGCCTGGAGTGGCTGGGACTGAAAAAGCCTTTTGGCCCAATCTCTAACTGCAAGCCTTCTGCGTGGCAGCAGTTGTCCTTAGAGGCTCCGCTCCTGTGTAGATCTCTTTTGCAGAAAGCATGTGTAGGGTGGTAAGTCTTCCCCAGAACTTGTATGGAAATGCCAGAGTTGAGTTGTATTTTGGGGGGTGCCTTTTCCTGACTTCACTGATGACTTTCGTTCTCTGTGATTCATGCTCCATGGTTCTCTGTTAACTCTGGCATTTCACCTGTGGAGTTCCATTCCATGAGCAAATGACCATTAGCATGTGTGTGCGAGCTGCCCTAGCCGATATAAACCTTAGGGAAGAACTTTGGACTCAGCCCCTGCTCCTTTCTGGTGTGGAAAGGCAGGGGAGGCTGCCTGCCTGACACTGCACTGCCTGTCACACAGCCTCAGCTCTCTCAAATTCCCACTCTGCCTATTTTTGTAATAATGTATTTGTTGCAAATGTTTGTAACTTTGTCACATTCAGGGCAGGAAAAAATGAGCCAGAAGGCACATTCTTATTGATAGATATATGCATACACTTCTCAAACACGGAAGCAATGTAAGGGTTACTAGTTGTGGGCATATTCTTTCTTGTTCTTAAAGAATTTCTAAGCAGACACAGAAACCTCCGACCAGAAATCAAATTAGTTCTACTTAAGCATAAGATGAGAGTGATGGGTATATATCCAGTGGGGACCAGGGAACCAAATCTCGAAAGCTGGTAGTCTGAAATGAGCACAGATTTAGTGGAGGGTAACTGAGGACCAAGGGTGGCAGCTTGGCAACAATTCTTTGAGAGAAGATTGGCTTCTGGGTTTGGGAGCATGGGCAGGAAAATAAACCTGCAGTAATGCTGGGAAGTGATCCCAAAGAAATGGGCCAACTAATTAGACCTCTCACCCCTTTTCTGTTTTTTTATATCTTCTGAGTTGCTGAAATATGATTTTACTTGGAAGCATATGAATGGATAGTAAAAATACAAGTCTTTAATTCTGACAGTTCTCATCTGATGCTCTTGGTTAACACCATTTGCAGAGATTGTTTTTGTAGACTAACATCCGAACACCCTTATATAGCACAGGTAGTGTGTGGACTCCCTTACAGGACGATGTAAAGCGCTGCCCTTTGCATGGCAACGTATATGCAGGATCTGGGGGTGGATGCATTCCTAAAATTGAACTTTTCATCCTTCAGAGTACACTTCTAGCATAACTGACTTTTAGAGTACGAAAGAAATTTAGCCCTAAGTCCTTCTTTATAAAATAATCAGTTTAGAGAAAAAGCAAGGGGGGAGGAAGACAAACACTGGCTCGGTCTGTACTGCTCTGTACTAATTCACTTTTAATTTATCATCTGATCTTAGATAGCTCATGTGACATGCAGCTTAGTATTCATACTTCACATACCAGGAAATTGGCATTCAGAGCCATGAAGGAGCTTGCCGGGGAGACACAGGAGGAGGAAGGGTGAGTTTAAGCTCAGGTCTATCCAGTGCTGATGCCTGTGCTCTTTCCACCCCACCAGCCCCACTGCCGAGGTAAGGCCTTCAGGTTATTCACACAAAGAATGGACTAGAAGCCAGGTTCTTCACTCCCCTAAGTAATGATTTTGCCATACGTTATGCTACTTATCCTGGAAACCTGTGAACTTGTGTGCCATGTGTAAAAAAGATTAGTATAGAATTGCTATTCTTAATATTTTAAAAGCTAAAATAGTTCTTCCTGAGGCTATAATTTCAAGTCCCCTCTGTTTTTTAAAAATGTTTGGCTCTTTGCATAGAACCTAACTGAGCTTTCAGACACATCACTAACTTAACTTTAATCTCTGGTCGTTCTTCTGTATTTACTTCTTTCCCGTTCAGATGATAAGTGTGCAATTATGGTTTCCCTGATTAATGTTTTACATATTTCCCGAGGTTTTCGTGGAGAGTTGACTAAAATGTCAGTTACTCTTGGCTTCAAAAAACTTCTGATTGGCAGTTAGAAACATGCACAAAATATACCCTTTGGTAAGCAGAGTTTCGACTTACAATTTTTCTTCCTTTTAAGGAAGAAGTGAGACAAAAAGAGAACTCATTTTCGTGGGATATCCTGATTACGGTAAAGCTACCCCATGGTTTGCATCTAGTGTTTTTTTCCATTTCTGCTGTTTACTCTGCATAGGAAGAATTAAAATATGGATGTATTCAGGTGTCTCTAACATGATGAGTAGGAATAGAATGCAGAATCAGCTTTTTCTCCCTCTTCATCTTAGAGCAAAAACATCACATCTTAAATTGCCTTGGGTCAGAACACTGTTTGTTGAATTATTCAACAGTTTGAACTGGTAGAATTAGAGGACTCATTAGACTGGAGGTCAAAAGTTAAGTTAAAAACATTTCCTTATAGTTATGATAAGACTAAATGTTGACAGATTTCAGCAAGGCTGCAGGAGCTGAGAGGTGTGTGGTCCCAGTGAGCTAAAAACCCTGTTTTGCCCTGATGTTTAGCCCAGAACTATTCAGAATTGCTCTGAATTAACTTCATATAAATTTGTGTTTAGACATGAAAGGGACTATGTTCTGAGCGAGATGCCCAACTTTTTTTTTTCACGAAAAGATGAGAGTGAAAATTATCTTGCTGATGGATTGTGATTTTCTTGGTTTGAACATCCAGTGAAAAAATTAACCTGGGTCATGTAGTTTGATGAAACAGATGTTTTGTTCATCAAATGAGTTAGTTCTTGGAAAATCCTGGGCTTGAAGTAATAAGATGAAAACAATGTTAAGGAGATTTCTGATTGGAAAAACAGATACAGCAGATAACGCATGTTCAAAGTACCAGGCCCTCTTGACAATAAAATATTTACCCACCTTCTTCCTAATTCATTTATAAGTACAATACTTGGTACTAAGTACCACCATTCTGGAAATGAAAGGAAAGGATGATCTGAATATGACCTTTGGAACGGCCTCCCTTAGTCACTAATCTCACCTCCCTTTTGCAAGCCCCGTCCCATTTGGCAACTGACAATAAAATCTGACTTGGGAAGTATCCCGCACTGTACCCTTTAGTGCCACCCCAAGTTCATTTTCTTGCCGTCTGTTGAAGCTCACTGCTATTAAAGTACATTAAGTTATTAGTTTGGATGTTGCAGAAATAATTGATGGCGAAGCCATCTGAGGAATAAGATGTTCGCTTTTGACTTGGCTGTGGCCCTTCTCTCCATTAAGGCTCCTTTTCTCCAGGTCTTGCTGATCTGAGCTTTAGGACTCTAAGCTGCCAGAGGGCGTGAGTTTTTTCAAAATTATTTGACAAATAGGACCACTTTCTTCCCTTTTATTTCATTTCCTTCTGTTTGAAACACATCCTTTTCTGGACTTTAATCGTATTACCTTCCCCTTCTCTTCAAATTATAT